>SNQJ01S0060174.1:58192-70564 GCA_010110895.2 Picea sitchensis
ATCAAAGAAAAACAATGAAGATATTGGAGATCATTTATTTATGTAATATAAACATCTAAACCATATCTGTATTATATACTCATTAATTGGTTGAGCCAAACATTGGTTTATTTATGTTCATTAAAATAAAGTTTGTGAATTAGAAACTCTGATTCATTTCACAAAATAACAATATGAATCCACCATATTGTGTGTGTGTGTGTGTATGCTTAAAAAACTACTAAGAGTACAATGAATGTTGCTTGCCAAAACTAAACACTTAATTCTACTTGATCACCCACATTTACTTCACTGCTTACATTTACATCATCCTCTTCTTGACCTATTGCAACAATTGCAAAAGGTACATTTTCAAAAACTGTTTCTCCCCTTTGTGTACATGAAAAAAGTAGCCACCAATTTTTATCAAAGATGTTAGACTAAAAGAAAACCCACTCACAATGTTTTGGAAACACAAATGGTTCAATATGAGATGCTGACATTTCTATACATATTCCAATTGAATATAATTCAATATCTAGGTCATATCTAACATATCTCCTTATGTAAAAATGTCAAACCATTTACATTTAAAAATCATGCATTTAATGGACTTATAGTCGAACTCAATTATCTGTTAAATGGTGCCAACATAACCAAGTTGTCCTTGTATTAGGTTTGTATCCCTTAAACTTGCATGACTTGTTTGATCAAATGAAATAGACATTCCACAATCACATATTTGTTTGCCAGTAGAAAAATTTCCATCTTAAAATCAATAGTTATACTTAAACTTTTAACATTACATAAATATGTTCAATTAAAATTTATGCAGTTAATCTCGTGCTCAATCCAATATTACATACCATCCTTTCACATCCAATTCCTATGTTCAATGCATCTAATTCACTTTTTTTGTTGCTAGTTGCAAATTTTGAGTTTGGTCCTACACCAATGTATTTGTGAATTCTACAAGCCATGGATTGCGTAATTATGCATGGAGTGGAACACACATTGGGTTTGAACTTCTAAAGAATTGTATGTCTTCCTGCCATTTTTTCGCATCTCTTCATACATCACCACCCGTTTCTTAGTAGCCTCCATATTGAACAAAATGAATTTATTCGTTTGATCCCATTCATCCTCATCTGTAATGTCAATGAGCAATTAATATCATTCACTTTTATGAGAAAAACAAGTATTTCTTAAATAACACAATTATATGTGTGTGTGTGTGTGTGTATGCATTTGTTTTGGGAACTTAGACATACAAAATAATATTTATTAACTATGTATCCTTTGACCATGCACCCTTTAGGACATGCTTGTTGCCTTAAAAACACCATAATTGTTTTCATGTGCCTCTCTCGGAAGAACATCCATCTACAACTCACCACACTAGCTAATTTGAATTTCTTGAACTGACTGTATCAAAAATGGACCTGAGTATCCATAAAATTAGTATGCAACTCTTTCTAAATAGTACACACAATTTCCACTATTTTTTTTTATGCCATCTAGGGATGCTTGTGACATATATCTCTTTGGATGTGATCCACCTAAAGTTAAGACAACCATAGCTAATTATTATTTAGTAATTTCATATAAAAAGTTGACACAATACTACTTGATATTTTGACATATACACTCAATGAATATAAATTTATGTTCTAGAAAGAAAATTTGAGAAAAAACCTAACAATGTCGATAATCATCTGATGGCATGACATAAATCTTGTGTGATACTAGTGCATCCATCTATAGCTATTGGTTAGATATGCTAAACATATACATCCTAAAATTTGTTAGAATATGGTCATAATATTACAAGGCATGCCAAATGGGTATAGCCTGAGTGGTTGTATGATGGAGTGTTATACTCACCACCCAAGTTTTATTCTCATAACTGACATGACAAAGCTTTGATCATCTACATAACCTAGTTTACCTTAGGTACCATCCTTGAAATGAGGGTAACTGCCTGGTGTGTTTCCCCGTGAAATGAATTACATGGAAAAAAATATACATTACAAGGGGCACTTAGTTAAGAATTATAGACTAATTAATACCAAAACCACAATAGTAATATGTACCTTCAAAAAATTATGGTGATCATGTGTCTTGAGACCCATCGAATTTTTTTTTTCCAGGTTACTAAGCCCTGAGAAAATCTCAAAGTGCTTCCCCACATTTCAAGGATGGTACCTAGGGTAAACCCTAGAATATTCAGGGCACAAGGCCAATCAACAACATAGCTTGAAGCCATTACAACAATATGCTTGTTATTATCTCAACATGTCACTTGTGGGAATTGAACCCAGGTGGGGAGGATAACAATCATTCCTCCCAACAACCCAAGCTAAACCTAACTGACAGAGACTTTTTCACTTATAATCAACAATGGATTATTTTCTCAATGAAGGACCATATCCTTTTGGTGTTCTCATTGCATGAATCATATTCTTCATAAGCTCTAAGTCAACCTTAGATAATATCCATGGCGCAACAAGATAATTTTTTTTTCCATCCACATTAGTTGTTTTTTTTTTCTCATAATTCTTTCTTTGTCCTTGACACATCCAAATATCTTCTAGATTTATTTGGGTCTTTCTTAGTGGAAGAAATATGTTTCCAAAAGGAATTTAAGTATTCTTGAATATGTGCATTGGATCCAATAAATGTACCACTTTAAATTATTTCAAATACAAGATATCATATAATTTGGAAGGTTTGTTCATGCCTTTTGGCACAAGATTAAGAGGAATTTTGAAGTCATCTAGATTATCATCAATATTAAATAGGTCTCCATTGAATATATCCTCCCACATTGATTCAATGTAAGATTCAATCTTTTTTGACCAATTTGTTATCACCATGCTATGAAAAGGGGGTCTTACTTTGATTTATTCATTAAAATCTCTCATCACTTGACAAAAAAGATGGTCTTTCTACAAAAATGACTTGTGCCCTTTATATAAATAATTATGCAAAATTTTAAAATACATTGAATAAATTTCCTTCCTATAGTGTGACAAGCAAATAATCCTTCTGTCCTTAGTCCTAAACCACAAAGTAAGAAAAATAGACATGATGCATCAATTGTTGATGGACCTATAATTAGTAAAATGATTTATGCTGTTAACCAAAAGAAAGGTTAAACTTGAGCATACTCCCAGCCCTAGAAAGTCATGGATTGTGTTGGTCCTAAGGTCTGCACCTGACTGCTAAGGGAAGAGCTAGGCCACCTCAATTGTTGGAATGATTGGTTTTTAAAAAGTTTGGTTTGTTTGTTTTAATGGTCAGCTAATAGATGAGGTTCAATGGTAGGGGTTTAGTTGGATTATTTTACAATATTCAACACAATTTTTCCCTTAGCCAGTGGCATGAATTTTGATGTAGTAGATACAAGATATAAAAATAGAACATAATCACTGACAATCATACAATTTGTTACTTGTAGCTGGAAATTTCATATCTAACACATTGTATTAAACCTAAAACAATATTTGGAATACACTTCTCAACAAGTTGTAAACACATTATCTGAAAGAGAGAATATTTTCTTTGCAAGACATTCAATATGCATCCAAATAAGAATAAAAGAAAAGTAAGATTGAGAAAACGATAGTTTGCTCAGTAGAAATTATACTCACTGAGTGGAAAACTTTGTAGATCTTTACACTTCATTAACCAAATCTATATCCTGATAGTTTGATACCCAAAAAAAATGAACCCCTTTACATTCACATATTCCTCTATTTATCCATCAAGAGGGTTCAAATACCCATCTCGGATCTGATTTCTAGAGTTAAACTCTGCATTACATTCAAACCTGTAGATATCAACTTCACTATTCAGTTCTGATTACAATTCATGAACACTTCTTTAAACTGAGTGAAGTAGATTTTAAGTGCTAGTTTATAGGGATAAATCCCCTTTTCTGGCCTCATTACTTCAACTTAATTAAAACATTGTTTTTATAAAATATAAATATTTATTACATCTGGAAGTAATATCTCTAACTAAACCAAAAATATTTTATCTCTCTAACTGGAGTCATTGCTGATAACTAAAGTGAAGGAGTTGCATAACAAAAGTCTTCCAAAATCTAGAACTCGCTGTTGGCTTTGCATGGATGCACATGTATGCCAATGACTGGAGACAAACCTTTAACACTAGTAGACCAAGCTAGCACAGGCTTCAAATTCTCTTGCTTGTTAATATCAATAGACATTGGATAATGTCCTTTAGAAACATGCAAGTTTTTTGGTGTTTCTTCTGCAACTTTTGATATTTTTTCTGTAGCTTTGTATGTTGCATTTCAAGAGCTTGGTTTTGTTGCCGAAACTCTCTAATCTACTGCCTCATGATATCATTCTGTTGTTTGAGGGATTGAACCTGCTGATTACTGTCATTCATGTCTCTATCATCTTCAATTTTAGGCTTGATCTCTGCCTTTACTCTGCTCCCATTTTTTGACTTCATACTCTTCCTCAGCAGGCCTATTGAGATCTTGGATTTCCTTGGTCTCATCTCATATCTGGGATTTTTCTCAGGTTTATCATCAATGGTGTCTTCCACAGTTTCATGCACCACCAACATTTTCCCCTTTACCTATGGTTTGGTATCCTCTAAAACCTTCTCTGTGACATGCTATGTTTCTGGACCTATGTCTTCAAAATCCTACTCAGGGTCTGGATCAACAATGTACTACAGGGATGATTTTAAGGATGGAAATTTATTTTAAAATGTAGAAACCTTGGTGAATCTTAGTAATCCTCCATATGCCAACTATAAATGTTTGGCGATATTTTTGTAAAAATATTCAAATTTCTAAGGATTCTATATAGTTTGTATAAAATTTTGGCGATTTTTAAGGTAAAATAATTTTATCCTATAGAATTTGGGCAAATCATTTTTGGAATAGCGAATCTTTTTTGGGGAAATACCATGGAAAATTAGCCCACAAGTGAAATTTAGCCCCTAAAATCATCCCTGGTACTCTGTCTCCAAAACAACAGGTTTAACACCTGAGATCTGCCCCTTGTTGTGTTTCTTCCTAGTCTTTCCCACTGACATATCCTTCAAGGTGTGGATGGCCATTTCCTCCATGTTGGTAAATTCAAAGAGGTCTTCATCAGTGTCTTGATCTTTAATCATGATGGGATTTTTCTCCTCGAGGGATGGATCGAAAAAGGCTTTGGAGTTCAGCCTCAAATGGTTGGTCAACTTGGTCCTCCGATTTGGTTTGCTTGGAATTTCTGGGACCTAGTTCCCTTTTTTCTTTCTGCTCTGTTTTTCTACAAGAGGCTCTTCAATATGTGTGTCGAATGACACAAATTCAGCTACAACTACTTCAGAACTGGCCTATTTATTTATCTTTTGTTTGCTTGCCTTTAATTTGGGATTTTTGTCTACCTGCATAGTAGTGGGCATAGGTTCAACCTAAATATGTTCAGGAGATGATTGGACAATTGGGTTGGCCTGTTTTTCTCCCTTTCTGACACAATTTTTGACATAAAATTTACCACTTTCTCTATTTCTCTGTTTCACTGTGGATGACCTCAATTGCCTTTGAGGAATTTCCTCTTTTTTTGGAGTAATGGATCTTGCTTTGTTTGATCGAGTTCTTATTTTTGCAGGTAAGGTATTTTCTTTGGCATACTGGATGGATTTGGATGAAATCCTAGGTTATGTGGAAACCCTAGTTTCCTAGGGAACTTCAACCTCCTACTCTTCTGGTTGCTGATCAATTTCTTGTTCTTCTGGTTGTTCTTCCTGTAACCTTAGTGACACTATAAATTCTGTCCAAGACATGACCTATTCACTGAGAGAAAAAATAACCAATATTTTTAAAAACCCCTAATGGTGGAGGCTTCTGTGAGTAGTTTCTAGATAATTCTGGACTCTTTTAGACATCTTAGTTAGGCTTTTGACCAGGTAGAAGGGGAGGTTCATCTCTTTGTCACCATGTAAATGCATGAAAAATATGATGTGACAGTAATGGACAATCGAAAACCTACCTTCTCCCGTGATGTATCTCTTTATTTCAAACATGATGCCCTTCCATTTCTGTTTTATCCAAAGGATCAGGATGCCCTGGCTCCAATCGAGGTTCTGAGGTTATACTACCAAGAATTGGTTGCACACTTGAGCTGGTAGTTTCCCCTTTTTAAACCACCCCTCACTAATGATAGGGAGAGCGCATGCTCTAGCAATGAAATGCTCTGTTATGTGGATGGTGATGTCCCCAATTCGTGTTTGGAATCCATCGAAGTTTTGTGAAAAGATCAACGCTACTTCTGTGTGGTGCCCATTGAATGCACATATGCAATCGAACCACTCACCCCTGATAAAAATGTCCCTAATCTCTGGTATGGCCTTGAACAACTTAAACCCCTTTGGCTTGGCCTTGTTTAGCTTCCAACGCTCTCGTGGAGGTATCATCGTGCCCCAGTTGCCTCTGTTGAGGATGGTGGTTGAGGGTATGAGTTGCTTAGGGTTCACTCAAAACCTGTAATGAAAATTGCACAAAGAACCAATGCACGCGATTTCAAGGGTAGTAGGCACAAATGGACGCGATTTGGGTGCCAACACACTTTTATTCAAACTTTGAATTATTTTTTAAATCATAAAAACTCATAGAACATAGTTTGTCTGTTGATTGCAAGAATGTTGACATTCTTGCAATCAACACTTTTTCACTTTGTAGGCCTAAGTTATCCTTCCTGTGATCCATCAATTGTATAAACCATGGTGATAGGACTTATCTAACTCAACTCAAGACTTGACTCAACCTTATAAAAATAAAACAACTAATCATAAAACAAATAAGGGGAAGACATAAAATGAAATGACTTAACACACAATGAAGAAAAACTAACTAAGAGCTAGGTTGACAGATGAATGGGTTGGTTTGATGAATAGAAGGAAGAGGTGCAGGCCTAAGATCTAATAGATTGTCCAACAAATCACATTGTATATTGTAAAACACCTTTCATGTGTAGGTCATTAAATATCATATATTTTGATTCCATTCCACAGGAGCAACATATCCTCTATCAATGATTCCAAATAAACGTCCATGTATCCAAATTGATGCTTTCTAGGCACAACAAGGGACAACATTGAATGTTCTTTTTCACAACCATCTAAGGAGGGATGCTATAATTGATTAGGAAAATGGACCAAACTGTATAATTTGTAGACTAGAAAGAGAATGTATTCACCCCATCCATTGCTAATCCAAGTCTTATACTTCGTTGCTCATGTATAATTTTTTCAGGCCATGTATTTTCTATGTTCTTCATTGCTTAAGAATTTGCAGTAATGCACAACATGCCTTGTCCACTCCTATTTTTTGCATGCCAATCCATATATTCAACTAAATATTCACAATGAAATATGTGTTCTAATCTTGGAATTATGGGCAAGTGGTGTAATACTTTTTGTGAGACCATTTTTCCCTTAACATAAGAGTGGTAGTGACTTGTTTTGCATTTTCGACATAGACTTATATTTATGTCACCCTTTGTATAAGATACAATGTTTTGACATGCATGATATACTTTGTAATCAACACTGAAATCATACAATAATTTTATAGCATCTTTACACGTACTAGGAAGTACGTTGTTCAATGACAATAATTTATCCTACAACAAACTAATCCAAACTAAAATTAACATCTAACTAACAATTAAAAAGCTAAGATAACAAGATTAAATAAATTATAAGGCACACTATACCATAGTACACCACATTTTATATTTTAATAAATATGTAAAACTACTACCTAACCATCCATATGTTGCTTTTACATTATAAAATAGTAGAATAACAATCAAATTAGAGCACTTTGTGTTATTGACCATTGTAAAAAGGGGTGTTTCTATAGTGAACACTAAATTCTTTGATTCAATGCCATGGTCTATAACACCTCCATCCATATCTTCTTCATGATGACCAACAACATGAACGCATTCCCTCTCAAAAGCATCATGTAACATTTGATTGACAATGTGTATTGCATATAATCTTAGGTCCACTATTCATACTCACATTGTCTACCCCATGTTGTTCATTTCTATCAATGCCACTTGAAATCTAAATATTAGACGCAATAGTATAAAATAGGAAGTGGATATTGTAAAGGAGGCACATTAAAAAATGATTTATACTCTTCTTGGGAGACAATTTTCCTATATGCATGTTTCTCTCTCCAAGAAATAGTAGTGCGATGAAATGGAAGAGGAGTAGTAGTAACATGTTTGTTATCCACCATATCATCTTAAAAGTACACAATAATGATACTGTCATGTTCACTTCTATCATCATCATTGTAGAAATGGATACCATATGAACAAACATACATTATATTTATAATTCTCAATACAATAGATAAAAATAAATTCATTGCAACAACTAATTTCCGAGTCCATGTCTTTCAATAGTTCATCAATACAAACTACTCAAGTTGAAAAATTATACAATATTATTTTATTACTTTGTTCTTTAGTTCCATTGGGATCTCTTAAGGAAGACCAACTACTTGTCTTTGTTTTTGAATGGGTATATGCCTATAAAAACTATAATCTGCTAATAACTCATCTTCAACAAATAAATCATGAATTGTAGCTACACAAACATATAATTTCAAATCCTAGACATTAACTTTTCCTTGTCATTAATTATCACATTAAAGATACAATTTTCATTTCTGCATTGTTTTTTTGAGCTATTAATAAATCTCACAATGCTCCCGTAAGCATGGACCACAACCCATGTATACATAATCCTTTAAGTTTCCCAATGAATTCAAGCACATACTATGTTGAGACATAGAGTCTTGTAATGATTCTAATCAACCATAATCATTGCATCTATAATGAGGTCCACAAAAGGGTATGCATGTAACCTCTCCCTGGTCAAGAACATGCACATTTGACATGATATATATGCCTACATTTGCTTCTTTCATTTTAGAATGGTAAATCATGAAACTATAGTCACAATATGATAAAACATCTCCTATAGTGGGAAATGTTGTAGATGTTGGCCAATCACCATATGTGGATATGTTGTATAACTCTTTATATAGTGGCACTAGGTAGATTGGAAGTTTTGCATCACAAGCACCTTCCAAAGGTATTGGTTATTGGTAAAAGGCTTGGATAATTTTTGGATTCTTAGAGATTTTCCCCTCCTAGTGACTCGACCACCATTTTCACTCTTAAAATTTGAGGAATCTGAAGAATATTTAACACGTGAGGAATGTGAGGAATCTTTAGAATCTTTGGGTGGTCGCCTTATAATGCATATTTTCTTGGATGAGACTTTGAGGAAGGGATGAATCCACGTGCGCTTTTCAGGACCTATGGGGTTTACAACAACAGTATGGGGAAAACGTATAGCCCTCATAGGGAGTCTATCAAATCAATAATGTTCCATTGCAATATTTTGTCTATGGATCTTTAGACATTTTCAATTAGATAAACCACACACCACTGATGTTTCATACTAATTCTACAAAGGACCATCTCCATTTACCTCTAAATTCATTGCTCTACTAGAAGATGACATATCACGATTTGCTAGAAAATTTTAATAGTAAGGCACATCAATTATTGATCGGGGTCTATTGTGGAAACATATTCTAGTTAATTTATCCTTTGATATTTGGTTCCATTTGAGGATGAACTATCTAGAATAAGAAGTTGGGGAAATTTCGTTAGTTTTCTGCAGATCATATACATATACACAATGATATTAATCACATTACCATTCATCATGAAAAACCTTATCATATATTCATAAATTACATTCTTTATAATTTATTGATTCACATAAATTTGTTTTGACACATAGTGTTGAAGTATCAATAAGAGATATGGTTGGGGCTAGATTTAAAATATGTAGACAATAAGTGTAATAATTAAGCTGGATGAAAATTTAAATATGCACATGTCATATTTAACTAGATATTATAAACTAATTAATATAATTATGAACTTACACCTTGAGCAGAGGATGGACTTGTATGCTTCTTCGAGCTCATGCTAAAGGAGGAACTACTTGATGTTGAGCTAGAACTTTGCACAAGAAACAATACAAAGGAAACACTTATGAGTGGACATTAAAAGTATTCTAATAAAGACATGATTTTTTTTTTAGCAATAAGACATTATGGATTCAAGTTATTGCTAGATGAACTTATCGAGCCAGACTCTTCGTATGATTAAGACAAAGAACTCGATGAAATCACCATTGTTAATACAATCTAACAACAATATTGAAAACTATTTAATTAAAGCAATAAAATGGGGTTATCATATGGGTGAGAGTTTATAAAATTGAATGATGAGGGTTATAAGGATTGAGGGACATTGATAGTTAGGGATTATAGGTGTTAAGGGTTAAGTAGTTAGGATATTAAGGATTAGACATCAAGGTTTATGGGTTAGGGGGGTTGGGGTTATGGGTGTTAGGGTTTGGGAATTAAGGGTTACATATAATACAAGGGCATAGATTCTAGGGGTAATAATGTTATGAGATTTTGGTGATAAATGTAGCTACAAATTATAACATTGATAATATTCAAGGTTTAGGATTAGGAGTTATGGATGTTAGGTTTTATAAGTGTCAGTTTTTATGGTTTATATCTTAGGGGCGATAGACAACATTGTCTTGAGATTTAATCCTATCAATTTGTATGAGGCCTGCTGTTATAACCCTAAATTGCACCATACATGCTTACCTGGCATCAGGCCGTCTCAGATCCCTTCTTTGCCAAAGCACTGCTGAACAACTCTTTAAAAAACCTCTTTTATAAGGGCCCACGCGCCCTACTCCATTACTGCATGCGTGTACACGCTAGCTGACCTAAAACAGCCCGCGTGGACCGACAAAAGCACGAAAAAAGGAAAGTTGTTGACGAAACACACAGCTTTGGGTGAGTTAACTGAAACTCCCGGCCATGCATGGCCGAGGGTTCGTCCAAATACCTAGCTTCTTCTAGCCTATAAAAGAAGGGTTAGGGGTCCCATTTGGAAGAGGAGAAAGATAGTAAAGAAACTTTGCCCAATTGCATATTCCCATTGTCCCAACCCTTTAGCCATCCTTGTGCAAGAAGAGATACAAAGCAAAGAAGTTGGAGGACATTTGAAGAGGAGCCCAGGATCAGGATTCGCGGAGCAGTGGTCAGTCTCGACATTTGTAAGTTGATTCATTCAAAGTTAATAATAAAGAAATGCTTTTCCCGTCCCACTATATGAGTTCTTCATAGATCAATAAATATATGTTTGAATCTCTAACCCATTAGTTTGTAGGTAAAATGCATGTGTAGTTTGTTGCTTGTTTTGTACGCGGGTAAATCTTGAGAGGATAGCTACCGACAAGCGTTCAAGCATGAGGAAGGATCGACATCGAACATCCAGAACAAGGTATGTTGGTCTAACCATGTATTTGTTGAAAAGGAATGGGGTTTAAGTCTGGGGAAAAAGGTAGAAAGTAGATTTCTTTCGGTCATATCTGCATGCATAAGATAACCCTATTTGCTAGTCCATAAGGGGATTTCCCTCACAACGGAATTGGCGACCATACTAGGGAAGTCTCTAGGGTTCCTGGGAGTATTTTTGGGTAGTTTTAAAAGACTAGTTTTCTTGCCTGTTTTTTAGTTTCTGTAAAGTTTGAGCTAGCAGAGAGTCTGGTTTCCCATACCAGTTGTCTCTGTTATTTGCTTGACTAAGTTTTTTTGATACCCACAGAGGTACACGTGGCCTGCATAAGGTCTGTACACGTGTACCCACGCCCTACTCTCTTACAACCCGCGTGCGAACGCTAGCTGAAGAAGTAGTAGTAGCGTGTAGATTCTAGAAATTTTTTGAGGCAATCATCTTCTTCCCTGTTATAATTAGTTAATTTCAGGGGTTTTCTGAAATCTGTCTAAGTCTTGGTTGTTTGCAGTCTTATCTCAGATTAGTTTGTTTTATGAATTTTTTTTCCTTACATTGTTTTCCTTGTTTTTGTTAAAGAGAGTGTCTAAGCCTTCAAGAGATCCTGGTTATCAATATCAATGGTCTCTTCCTGGTTTGGATTGTCTGTTTTTATTTTTTCTCAGAGTTTAGAGATACACGCGACCTGTATAAGGCCAACATGCGTGTACATGCCCTCTGGCTTTACACAGCTCGCGTGCACACACTTGCTGTTGGATTGTCAGTAGTGTTCTTGTGCATGATAGTTTTTGTTGAGGGTAAGGCAATCATCTTTCCCTTGAAAAGAGTTATACCTCTCAGGTTTTTGAATCTCTGTCCTAGCGGTCAGTAGCTTAGGGTTGATCTTAGCCATATCTTTCTTTTTCATTTAAAAAGTCGTCATTAAATTTTTTTTCTTTAG
>SNQJ01S0060175.1:0-42787 GCA_010110895.2 Picea sitchensis
TGACAAAATCAAGAAGGAATATTTAAATGATAAAGTATTGGAGAACCTTCTATTTATGGAAAGTGGTTAACCCTAAAAATAAGGAAAATAGGTTAAGTGACCTAGAAATGGGTTAAGTGACCTAAAAGAAGAAATAATTATTTAAATGATAAAGTAAGGTGACAAAGTCAAGGTGTATTATTTAAATAATAAAGAGAAGTGAAAAAAATCAAGAAATGATAAAGTAAGATGAGAAAATCAAAAAGAAATATTTAAATGATAAAATATTGGAGAAATTTATATTTATGGAAAGTGCTTAACCCTAAAATAAGGAAAATAGGTTAAGTGAACTAGAGGATGAAAGTATAAATATGATAGAAATGGTCTCTTGTAGATCATCCTTTTTGTGGATCAATGAAGAGCTTCTTGTGAGAATATATTTTGGAGTATTGATGGAGAGCTTCTTGTGAGAGATTCTTAAGGATTTTTGGTGTGGAACACTTGAGAATATTGAAGATATATAGGTGACTAAGGTAACCAAAGATATCTAAGCCAAATTTCAGAAGGAAGGTGAAGAAAAGAGGGCCAAAATTGAAGGGAGGATAAATTATTTTGATGATGCTTTCTAAGGTATGTTATTTACAGGTCATCTCACCATTTTTGCTATAACTTTTTTTCTATAATGATTCAGACCGTGAAATTTTCATGCCATTGAGAAAAAATACCCAAGTATATGTGGTAAAAAAATTATCTTTTGGGTCATTGTATTTTGGGATTTACACTCTGTGGAAAATAGGGTTTGTGGCTAGTCCTGAAACTAGTCAAAAACATGTGTTTCGGGTAAAAACGTCATAACTTCTTCATAACAGATCCAAATTCATTGAGACCAAATGTGTTGGTTAGGATACATTATTTAGTATCTTGGGTAATATTTTTCGATCAATTCAGAGAAAAATGTTTGTGGGGCATGCTCTACAAGGTCGCTCTCTAGAATAAGCCACAATTCAACAAGGTATGCCATTTTTTCTATAAATCCTTTTCTGAGAGGTTCCAAGTAGTTCCACCTTGAGGAATTGCATAAAATGCACTGAATAACATTGTGTATCAGTTTCAGATCTTTATTCATTACAGGTCCAAAGTTATGATTATTTCAAGTTGGGGTTGTTGACTAATCCAAAACTAGTCATGGTTGAGACAAGCAGTTGATGAGTTGGCACATACATGAGGTGTATAGTTGATGTTGTTGGTACATATTGATGATTCATTGTTGACGAGTAATTGACACATGATTGGTATATACTTGGTACATGGTTGGATGCACTTGTTTATGGTACAAGTTGATTATAGGTTATTTGGCACAGGTTGGTGCATGGTTGATGCACTTGTTTATGTTGACAGATTGATATCTGTTGAGGATTGTTGCCTCATCTCAGTTGGTCCTGAGAATGTAAGATGAGTCTTGAATATAGAGATGGTGCTCTTGTAGAATTGTACTCTATTCAGTTGTTGCTGAAAAACCCCCGTATTGAAGTCCATAATAAAAAGAAAAATTGTACATACATCTTGTGTTCTTTGTGCTCCTTGTGGAGATGATTTGTTGATGATATGTTGCTGATATATATTCAAATCTAACTGATTATAAATGACAACAATGAGTAATGATCAAATGTTGAATGTTAACTAAGGAGTTTTTGTGTAAGAGGGAAGTTTTGGGAAAAACATCCCCACACTCATTCACCCCCCCTCTCTAAGTGTGGTAGGCGTGTCCAACAATCACTTTCTGAAATAAGAAGTGTGTTGATGTCTCTACGCTACAGTCTTTAACTGGTGTTGCTTCTTCCCATCTTGTTAAGTATTTAGTAGCAGTAATGATATTTCTATCTCCTGACCTTTTTGTTGGTGGATTAATAGGTCCAACAAAGTCTATTCCCCATTTTTCAAATACTTGCAGAGTCACTTGTGGTCTTAGGGGAATCTCATCCCTTCTGTTGGGTTTTCCAACTCTCTGAAATACATCACAGTTATGGAAATATTCCTTGGCATCTTTATGGACCATTGAACACCATAATCCTGCATGTAATACCTTTTGCATGGTAGATTTTCCTGCATAGTGTCTTCCAACTATACCTTCATAAGGTTTTGAAAAAAATTTGGGCCATTCATGTTCCAATACACACCTTCTCAAAATGTTATTTGTGCCCATCTTGTATAAATGACCCACAATGAGTTGATAGTTTGCAGCTCTGTCTACTAGGTTTTTATTTTGCACAATGCTAAAGTCTCGTTGCACAACCGTTATACTTAATTATTCAATAATATCAATGAAGTATTCATCAACTACCTGTATTGAAAATAACTGTGCATCATGGAAGTTTCCTTCCAAGTTAGTAAGTTCTTCTCCATTAGTTACCCTTGACAGGTGATCAGGTCCTGCATTCAACTTCCCTGGTTTTACTATCACTTCAAAATCAAATTCTTGGAATAATAATAACCATCTTCAGATCCTCCGCCCCAAAACTGGCTTGTTGACTAGATATTTGAGGACAAAATGTTTTGTGAACATTTTAAAGTGTTTACCCAATAAATAGTGCCTGAATTTCTAAAGTGCATATACCATGGCTAGGCCTTCTCTTTCTGTGGTGTTGTAATTCTTCTCTCATTATGACAACTTTCTGCTTGCAAAGGCAATAGGATGGTTTAAGTCCCCTTCTCTTGGCTGTGCCAAAATCACTCTAAGTGTTATGGCTAATGCATCTATGTGCACATGAAATGTGTTTTTCCAAATTGTAAATACTAATATAGGTGATTTCACCATATTTTCCTTTAGAGTGTCCAATTTCTACTGACAGTCCTCATTCCACTGAAATTTGGTTTCCTTTTTTAACATTTTTTACATTGGTGTAGTAATATGTTCATACCCCTTTATAAATTTATTGTAATATCCTGTATGTCCCAATGTTTCTCTTAATTGGCGCACAAACTTTGGTGGTGGTAAATTCACAATGACTGCAATCTTAGCAGGGTCAGCTAGTAAACCCTGTTTACACACTATATGTCTCAACAATATCCCAAAAGGTGTGCCAAAAGTGCATTTATTGATGTTTAATGATATCTGACATTGTCTGCATCTTTCCAACATTAGTCTTAACACTTTTACATGGTCCTTCAAAAGGCTATATATAATCCAGTTATCTAGGTATACTTCAAGAAAATGATGTATGAATTCCTTAAAAGCAGCTATGACTACTCTTGAAAAGATAGTTGGTGCATTATTCAGTCCAAAGGACATGACTATTTATTGGTAGGATCCCCATTCTGTATAAAAATTAGTTTTATACTTATCCTCTGGAGCTATTTTGATCTGACTGTATCCTGAGAATCCATTTGTGAATGAATATGCTTACTGGCCTCCCACATTTTCTAATACTTAATCTGTAAAAGGGATAGGGAAAGTGTCATGTAAGAAAGCATCATTCAGTTTTCTTAGATATACACAAATCCTTATACACCCTTTCTTATTTTCTTGGACTACCATGGGACTGATCCATTCATATTCCTCTACTGGTTCTATAATTCTAGATTCCAACATTCGGTCAATTTCTTCTTTCACTTTCTCCTTATACATTCGATTCGGTATGTAAGGTATCTGTCTTACAAGTCTAGCCTCATGTTTGAGGGGTATCTTCATCTCACCTATCTCCCATGTAACGTACCCAACCACCCCTAGTCCGAGCTATGCTACTGTAACGACAACATACCCAGCTACCCATAGGCTGGCCACGCTACTCCAAAAACTCGCTTCTGAACTGATCTCGAATTCTAATAACATTTAATATGAAATCAAGCATCAAATACCCACATGAATTAATCAATATCCATTCTACAACATAAAAGAGATAAAAAATGTGTCATGCACAAAAAATAACCAACATAAAGACACATTATAAATATATGTATCAGAGATAATTAAATACACAATGGAATATACATTATAAAGAAAAAACATAGAGCACTTATATTTGCAAGTAAGCATTCACCAACTGTATGAAGACCAAGGAAATTCCTCCCAACCATAGGCACTTCTATTCTTTTACTCTCAATAGCAGGTCACCCTCAAGCCAGGGCTATGAATCCACAAGGATGGGTCCTAGGAAAAAGATAAAATACACAAAATTTGGATAACTAGCTCTTAGGTTTCCCAGCCATGCAACAAATTCAGATTTCTAGCTCTCTTTCCCCTTCATCTTGCACAATGCAAAGAAATTAACACCTTTCTCTACAATGTAGTTCCTCAGGTCGTTCCATTTATCTCCAGGGCTCCAATACTACTGGTCAGGAAATATCCATGCTGGAAAATCCAAGGATTCTTAGTTATGGATAGATCTTTTATAACTACCATCAATCTCATCCACACAGGCATCCATTCCCTCCTTGAATGATCACTAATTTATTATATCCATCTAGCAATGGCTCTCCTCTTCCATCCTTTCATTTTCATGCTCAAACCAAGAGAACACAAATTAGAAATAATGAGGCACCAAAAATTAAAGAGTGAGAAGGGTGTAACAGTGAATGAATAAGAACAAACGAACCTAGAACAACGAGAGAGTGTGATCCAAGTGGATATCGGTGGCCACCCACCAATTCCAACTAGCTCCTCTTGTCCATTTTTGTTTAACACGTTCTTCTGTACTTCTGTGTAATTGTGGATTCTACACTTCTGGGGTTGTCTAGATCCCCACACATCCTCTAGGTGGATACTGGTGGCCTCTCTCCTAATCCAACTGGCTTATTTTGTATGTTTTCATGTCAGCACATCTTGTTGTACTTCCAGGGCCGTTTTGGGGCCCTAAACATTGTTTTTTTGGCTCACCACTGTAAAACTATAGATGGATTCAGAGTACGATGATGAAATTATATCTCTCTAAAATACCTTTCCAACAGGCTATCACGCGCCTAAAACAGAGGTCGCATGCAAAAGCTACGACCCTGGGAAGTTGAGGTACCAAATTACACCAACTTACCCATAGGGGCACACATGACTTTTGGAGTTTCACCTTCTAGTGTTAGGTTTTTGGATGTCTAGGGTTTTGGAATTCATGATTAATGTCAAAAAGGCCTTTTTAGACTCCTTGTTATCAATTATGCTCAGAAGGATATGCGTAGGAGCCACATCTCTTCTCAAGGATAGATACCACCATTCAAGCAAGTGTTTCAATTATGCAGTTTTACAGTTTCATCCTATTTGATTATTCAATAGAAGATATTGTTCACTGGATATCTGTGTTATTCTTCATATATCTATGTTTATTGTATTCAGTATGTTAATTAGTTCGTTCCACTCCTAAATCCACATTAGTGGTATCCAAGCGATCGACTCTTCATTTATTTTTTTCTTCATGCATGTCCACGACAAAATCTGGGTAAAAGATGTTGGGACTCGAACCAATCGAGACATTTCAATATCGGTCATGCTGAGCCCGAAAAAAACCCATGGGGGATGAAAATAAAGATGATGGATCAAGAGAGCCTATTAAAATGTTTCTCGAGGAAACCCTCACACGACAAAGGAAAAAAATGATGAACAAATTCGCGCAGATCCTTCGACGGCTTCCCAGAGGACAAACATCTTCATCAAGCGACTATGCTACCCCCTTCAAGGTATAGGTAAATTTTGATATTCCATTATTTGAAGGACTAATAGATGCAGATGCTGTAAATAATTGGTTGAATCTGCTCGAAGGGTATTTTTCGGTCCACAATTTTTCAGATAGGGAAAAGATCACTTTTTCACTCTTCAAGGTCGTTCTCCATGTTAAAGACTGGTGGGATACTTACTCTGATAAAAGGCCCGTAGCAGAATCTGCAATGTTTGTGGTGGCCCCTACATGGGATTACTTCTGGGATGCCATTAAAGAACAATACTACCATGTTGGAAGCTATAAGGAATAGTACACCAGATGGACCACCCTACGTCAATAAAGGGACCAGACAGTAACATATTTCACCAATATTTTCCATACCCTACACACCAATTTGGGTATCAAAGACTCTGAGCGTCATCTGGTGCTCAAATACCACGATTGTTTTCATAGATACATTCAAATATAAATGTATTTTTTGGGTATCACCTCATTGGGCATGGTTTATAGATACGCGGTCAAGATCGAGAAGAAATTTAAGAAGAAAAGGAGAGAGTTTGGTTATTCAAACCCCTCACAGCCAAAGTAGGGAAAAGGCACCAACCCACCCAACAAGGGACCAAGTAGAGATGGCCTCCCTCAAGACAACTAGTCCAAGCCACAACACAAGAAGGGCAATGAAAAGACAAATAAGGATACGAGAAAATGGTGTGAGTACCATAAAATCCCTTGGCACAACACCGAATAATGTCGCTCTAAGCAGTCACTCATGGACAAACTGAAGGCTTCCGAGTCAGAGGTTGATTATGATTCTGAATAAAATCCTAAAGGAGGGAAGTGGATTATCGATGTTGAACCTAGTGCCATTGTCTCTACCACCAAATTCCAACCAAGCGAACCAGAAGAACCAGAGGAAGGAGAACACCGCTTTCACTTGCAGATGTGGGTAAAGGGGGATCTGCTTCATTTCATTGTCGATAGCGGGATTCAGAAGAACCTGATTTCAATAGAGGTCATCAAGTGGTTGGACCTTCCAATGACATCTCACCCGCAACCCTACACCATTGGCTAGCTTCGCCAAGGAAGGGATCTCCTTGTCATCCAACAATGTCGTCTTCCCTACGACATCAAGCCTTTCAAATATGAGGTATTGTGTGATATTTCTCCCCTTGACGTTTGTGATATTATTTTAGGACAACCATATTTGTGGAAGCATCATGTTGTGTATGATTCCATACCCCATAGTGTTATTATTACTTTGGGCAGACAATTGTACAAGATACCAGAGGTAGCGCCACCTACTGCTATTTCTTTAATCTGTAATAAGAAATGCAGTAAGGTCATCTCACAGACTGAGAATTTCATATTCTTTGTGATCCTTGCTCATAGTAAGAAGAAGGTCGACGCCACATCTGTGGCCTATACATAGAGCCTCTCTTTGAAGAAGAATCAAGTGGACGAGATCATGGAAGTATACAAAGACATCTTCTCCTCACCTACAGGAGTACTGACACACTGCCATTTCAAGCATTCAATTGATATGACCCCTGACACACCTCTACCTAATGGACCAGTATATCATCGCTCGCTAATGGAAAATGAAGAAATTAGGAGACATATTGAAGAGTTTCTTAAAAAGGGGCACATAAGACCCAGCTCCTCCCCTTGCAGAAACTCGATTGTACTAGTGCAAATGAAGGATGGGACATGGTGACTCTACATTGACTACAGAGCCTTAAACAAAATCACTGTCAGGAACTGGTACCCCATTCCCAGGATTGATGACCTTCTTGACCAACTCAAGGGGGAAACATTCATCAACAATATTGACCTAAAGTTTGGCTACCACCATGTTCCCATCGAACCAACTGATGTATGGAAGACAACCTTCAAATCTAAAGAAGGTCTCTTTGAATGGCTAGTCATGCCCTTTGGAATAAAAAATGCACCAACCACTTTCACGAGGTTGATGGATGATGTATTGATACCCTTCACCAATTCCTTTGTGGTGGTATATTTGGATGACATCCTCATCTTCAATAGAACGTGGGAGGAGCACATGGGGCATATTCAGTAGGTTTTGAGCACTCGGTGGCAGCACAAGCTATATGCCAACTTGGAAAAATGTTATTTTGGCATGAACAAGGTCTAATAATTGGAATAAATTGTTGATGAGCATGGGGTACATGTTGATCCAACTAATATCCAAGTCATCCATGAATGGCCAGCCCTGAAAACATTGATCGAGCTTTGGAGCTTCTTGGGACTAGCCAACTTCTATCGATGGTTCATGTTGGGATTCTCCCATATTTCATTGGCCCTTAGCCATGTGACCAAGGGTGGTGGTAGGGCCAAGTTCATGTGGGGGAAAGAAAAACAATGAGCATTCGATGATATGAAGCAATGCTTGTGCTCAACTCTAGTACTCTCCTTTCCCGATCTCCAACAACCGTTCTAGATTGAGACTAATGCATCTGACTATGTTGTGGGTGCAGTTCTCACTCAGCATGGGCAGTCGGTGGAATACCATAGTTAGACACTCTCCGATCATTTTCAGAAGCACCCAACCTATGAAAAGGAAATGTATTCCATTGTAAAATCCTGTCGTCAATGGAAACATTACATTCTGGGAAAAGAGATGATCATACACACTGTCACAAGCCTCTACAGTTCATACAGACATAGGGGAAATTGCAGAACGACCTCCATCATAAGTGGTCCACCTACCTGCAACAGTTCCATTTTAACATCAAGTATAAGACAGGTATCTCAAATCGTGTCGTTGACTGCCTTATTCGGCCTCCTGTAGCTGCACTCACCACTGTGCTCCATTCCTATTGACATGAATCATTTGAGTGGCCCCAAATTTATCAACAAGATCCAGACTTCGCAATCACCTATCAGCTCTTGGGTACAAGAACGATTGTCACTGTTTTTCACATTCAGGACAAACTCTTATGCCACCTGGTCCATCTTTATTTTCCTACAAGTGAGCATGCAAAGAAGATTTGGGAATCCCACTACATTCGGGTGACAAGACATTTTTGTGTGGAGAAAACTATGGTTGTTCCTCAGAAACATTTTTATTCGCCAAAACTTCAACCAGACGTAAAAAAGTATATCATATCTTGCATTGCCTGTGCCATTTCCAAACCATCCATCAAGAGGAAAGACTTATACACCCATCTTCCTATTCCCGATAAGCCTTGGAAATCCATCTCAATGTATTACATGTCTGGCCTACCTTCCACCAAGCAAGGAAATGAATGCGTATTTTTGGATCTTGATTAGTTTTCGAAGATGGCCATACTCACAACCTGCAAGAAGAATATCACAGTGGAAGATACTACCAAGCTCTTCTTCAAACAAGTGTGGGTACTGTAATATCCCTAGGCCGAACCCAATTGTAATGTAAATGTAAAAGTACTTAATCTGGTGAGTTGTTTGATATCATTTTTGTATGCACCTTTCATGGCATAGTGCGCGCATGTACTGCGCAGTAAAATGATGAAGTGTGCACATTCCTAGATACCGCGCGCAACAACTTGAGTGCGCGTGATATAGAGGCCAGGGATCCTTTTGTATATATGATGGGTTTTATAGGTTGGTGAGACAGTTATTATAAGCTAAGATGCTTATGTTTTGATTAGGATGGATAGCCTAGATGTTAAAGGCCAGTGTGCCTTTTTTTGTATATGTCTCATCATAATATAAAATGAATCGTTGCACGTAGACTGACCACGATAAAAGATTATGGGGGACTAAAATCCACTGGTTAGGGAAAGGGAGGGGCCTAAAAGTTAAGGAAAAGGGGCTAGGCTAGGGAGCTTAAGCCAAAAAGGAATATTATATTAATATTTCTTAAATCATAAAGTATGGATAATTATTTTATCCTAAGTTCTAAAGTTGGGGACAAGTAGGCCAAAGTAGCTCCCAACATGACAAGTGTCAAGTTGGGGACATGCATACATATTCTTGGGACTTGGTTCATTTTCCCATATTTTTCCATCATTCAGTCATCCAGCCAATCATCCATGAGCATGCACACACCCATTGAGATATCTTTCGTATCTTCATGACAATACCTAAACTTGTATCCATAGCCATTTTTATGTTGGTGTATCTGGTTAGCTTGGGAACTAGATTGAATAAGCAGTTTGTCAAGCCCGTGGGATATTGAAGAGGCGACTTGTCAGGCCCGTGGGATATTGAAGAGGTGGGTTGTCAGGCCCATGATAATTTCTCTGGGTGAGAGGATTACTGGGAATTGATTTCCTAAAGGTGCTAAACTGTAGCTACAATGCTCTGAGACTTCCTGTCTGGCCTATTGCTGAAGCCCAGAAAGGAAGTGGGGTAGCCGAAGGAATATTGAGAAGAGAAGGGGCACACTTCCTGGGTGGGACAGGCATGTGGGGAATGAGTGACTGTACATTGTTGGTTTTAGTTGGCACTTGAGACAGAGTCTTTCCTGTTTTCTATGAGCCTTTAGCTTGGTTAGGAAGCACTTTACCCGGGTGGAGTTTAGTCCCATCTTGGGGGTGAATCACTATTGAGAGTGATGAACAGTTTGGTCTAAGGATGGGAGGTTCGTGGAAGGTCTGCACGTAGTTGGTGACATTATTTCGAAGATAAGTGTCAATTGTGTGATAAATTTACATGTTGCATTGTTACTTACGTGCTTATTTTATGGGTTATCATATGTGTGGTTATAACTGTGTTTATTTTTATGGGTATTGCCTATATGTGTTGCATGTATATGTTTACTGTTATTTCAGTGTGAATCTGTGTATTTATAGATGCATTTGTATGTTTACGTTTTATGTAAAATGATTCAGCAAGACTTCTGTGTGTATATATTTTAATTGCATGTAGTTCAAAAAAATTATGTGGCATAGCTCAGTTCGATGTTGGGTATGTTACAGTATGTTCTGCAGAGAGAACAATAAGAGTTCTCTGGCATAGCGTGGCCCGGTATGGATGGTCGGGGATGTTACAATATGGTATCAGAGCTTCAGTTTTAAACATTGAGCCTGGAAGGGGTGAGAAAGTTGAGTTGAAGTGAAATATCAAAGAGGATTTATTTCGAAGTGGCCAAATTTCAGTTTGTAGAGCATTCATGGTAAAAAGTAATAACAACTAGGCAGAATTGGGGAAAAGCCCCAATTTGTTTTGTTAAATTCATGAGAAAATGGAGAAATTCAGCCAAGTGATGAGATATTCCCTATTTAATATATGTTCTAGAAAATTCGGATCTAGAATGGGTCAAATTTGAAGTTACAGTGAAGCCATGACAGATGGAGCAACTTTAGTGGTTAAAATTCTCAAATCGCAAATTGATTTTGGATAAATTCGTTCCAAAAATGTCAACTTGCAATGATTTGTTGTTGCATAGGTTGAACTGGTGTTATCAGGGTTAAATTGAACAAATTTCATGGTTGTAGAATGTCGATGGTAAATTGGGGAAAATGTTAAGCCAAAAGCCCCAATTTTTGCAACGGAATTCACGAGGAATTGATGCACATAAAAATGAATGTGCATAGGTGGGCACACTAAAAATGCTTGATGCATAGTGAAAAGATTTTGATAGGTAAAATTTGGCACTGCGCGACAAGATATTGGCGTGCTAGTGCACGCGCCAAATTTTGGTGCTGCACGGAAAAATGTTAGTGTGCAGGTGTGCGCACTAAATTTCGGTGCCGCACGGAAAAATGTTAGTGTGCGGGCGTGGGTGCTAAATTTCGATGTCGCGCGGAAAAATGTTGGTGTATAGGACCATGTGATAATTTATCATTTCACGGTGTGTACACACATAATAATGATGTGCGTGGTGTGTGCAGTGTTGGCAGAGCACAAAGGAGTTTTGTTGTGCATGCGCAATGTGGGTATATGTTGTCGCGTGACAATTTAGTTAGTGGTGCGTGGTGGAGACATACTAAACTATGGCATGGTGCAGCGCGTAGATTACCATGCGCACAGAATATCAGTGCGTGATACAAAAGAAAATGCATGAAACAAGTAATAGTGCAAGAACCAAAACTATGCGCGGTGAATATTGGCGCGCAAGACAAAAGTAGTGCGCGCAAGTCATTGGTGTGACAGATAAGTGATACACAATGGTTTTAAAGTGTGAGAAGCACGATTTACCTTGTGTTGTTGTTGGGCATGGTAAATATGGGCTACAGGTTGAAATGTGTGCACGTGATGTCATTTGAAGGGAGAACAACAACAAAAAGCAACAACATTTGATGTGATGTGTGCACGTGATGTGATGTCATGTTTTTGCAGTGCGTTTTTTAGGCCCTTAAGAGCGTTTTTAGCAACGCAAAAAGCGTGAGAACAGAGTGTTCCAAGGAACACTCTATCTTTGCATCTTAAATAAAAGAGATCGGAGAGAGATTTCTAATGGTGTAAACTGTTTGTCAAATAGAGATTTTATGAGAAAGTTATAGCACAAACAATGAAGGGTAAATTTTAAGACCCAACTAACTTCAAAGAGACAAAACTTTATGCTTCAGAATTAGATTGAGGCACAAGAGTAGTCAATGGAATGATATTGAGCCATAGAAGACACTACCAGAGTTCAATTAAATTTATGGGCATGTTAAAAAAATTTAATATGGAAAATAAGGCACGTGTAGCATTCCAGACCAAAAACACAAATTGGCCTAGAATTTCAGTAGGTTGTAACTAGCAAACAAGAACCCAGAAAGAGATGAAACTTGGACAGAGTGTCCATAATATGTATATGAGGAAACACAATTTAGATCCTACGAAAAATCCAAAGGATTAGGTGCAAAAATGCATATTACTGTGCAGAGTTGCGCCAAGTTGAAAAAAGAACAGAAAAATTAATGAACAATTTTCAAATAACCATAACTTTCTGCTCAAAACTCGGAATTGAGCATGGGAGAAGGCCTTGGAAATTGGAATCTAAATATCCAACTATAAAATTTATCTGGGAATTCAAATTTCCAGGAACTCATAAGAAAGAACTATGATATATATTATTGAACCAGAATGGTTTATATTTTCATGAAATTGTTGAAACAATTAGCCTGACAAAGTTTTGTTGGCTGCACATTTTGCAGAGTTAACAACAACTAGATCAGATCCAGATCAACATAGTGTCTAGAGGAATGGAAGAGGCACAGGGGAATTATAGTCAGGAGGATGATATTAGAGGGATGGATGTCCATTTGAGCATTGAAGGAACAAACTCCAATGGACATGGAGATGAATGGAATGAAAACATGAATATGGAAGAGACCATTAAAAATTTGTAGAAGGATGTCCAAAGCCATAAAGCTAATAATGAAAGGATTATGAAATCCAAGGAGCATCAGGATGAATTCAACATGAAGTTAATGCAGAGCTTGAACCGAATAGAAAATAAATTGGACAAGGAGAGTGGCTCAAGCAAATCTGGAAGTCACAGGCCTCCTGATGAGAAAAGAAGAACCAAAAGTGTTAGTAGACATCATCATCATCACTCCCCGAGGCATTCCAATAAAATATCACACAACTGCTCGAGTCCATCCCCTATCAGGAAGCATAAGGGGTCTGGGGTGGATGAGCTATGAGGAGAAATGAACAAAATCAAACCTCCTACATTTGATGGTGAGCACAAGAAGGATGAATATGTAGAGACATGGTTGTTGGGCATGAGAAAGTATTTTCAATTGCATAATTATTCTTCTCATGCGGAAGGTAGAATTCTTATCTATCAACTCGAGGGAAATGCATCCATGTGGTGGGATCAGCTTGTGCAGGTGCAATACATTAAAGAGAAAATTGTTACTTGGAGGGAATTCAAGAATTATTTTGAGAAGAAATACTTGACTAAGAGATACTATGACAAGAAAATGAAGGAGTTCTTTGAACTCAAGCTTGGAAGTATGACCATTTATGAATATGAGAGAAGGTTTTTAGAAATACTGAAGTATATCTCTTTCATCAAGGATGAGACAGTTAAGACTCAAAAGTATTTGGGTGGATTTCCATCATTCATCAGCGACAAAATACAGTATGATGATCCCAAGACATTGCAGGAGACCATAAGGTGAGCTAAATGCATTTATGATCAACAAAAATCAAGTCCAACTTTCCAAAAATATTGGGAAGACAAAAAGAAATTCAAGATGGATCAAAGGAAGAAGGGGTCTAAGACACCATTCTTCAAAAATAATCCACAGGAACAGAAAAATTATAGAGAAACCAAAACAATTGAAATAGGGTGTCAAAGGACAAGGCAACCACCTATTCAATGTTGGGGTTGTAAAGGAGATCATATGTACAGAGATTGTCCTCACAGAGGTGAAAAATTGAGAACTGTTCACAATGTACAACAAGTTGAAACAGTGGAGGACATGGGTAGAAATGTACCAAGGATCTATGCAGCCATCGACAACAAGCAAGAAGAGTATCAGTCACATATGATTGAAGTGGAAGGTATGATCAACAACCAAACCATTGCTATTTTAATTGATTCAGGAGCTAGTCATAGTTATATAGATCCTGAGATGGTGGAAATTTTTCATTTGCTAAGAAATAAGCATGGAAAATATTGGTTGGTAGAGATAGCTACGGGAGCCAAAAGAAAAGTTAATGAGATGGTTAAATCATGTCTTATGGACATGAACAGGTTGAACACTAGGGCATATTTGAACATCTTGCCTTTAGGTTCCTATGACTTTATAATTGGGATGGATTTGTTGGACCAACATCATGCCATCCTAGACTATCATAACAAGGCCTTTAATTGCTTGGATGAGGAAGGGACCCTAAGGAAGGTGCAGGGAATTCCCAGGGCAGTAACCATCCGAGACATTTCATCATTGCAACTAAAGAAATGTTACAGAAAAGGGTGTCAAATCTTTTCATCACATATGGAAGAGACACCTAAAGATAAGGTGCCAAATTTCAAAGGTTATGCAGTCTTAGAAAATATTGAAGATGTGTTTAGGGAGTTACCAGGACTACCCCCAAAGAGAGATATTGATTTATTTATAAATTTAATGTCTGGAGAAGCTCCAGTGTCAAAGACTCCTTATAGAATGAGTACAACAGAGCTGAAGGAGTTGCAAATTCAACTTGAAGAGCTTCTGAAGAAGGGGTATATACGTTGAGGTGTGTCACCTTGGGATGCCCCAGTCTTGTTTGTGAAGAAGAAAGATGGAACATTAAGACTCTGCATTGACTTCAGACATTTGAATAAAGTGACTATTAAGAACAAATATCCTCTGCCAAGGATTGATGATCTTTTTGATCAATTGAAGGATGCAAAGATATTCTCAAAGATACATCTTAGGTCAGGATACCATTAGGTAAGTATTAAAGAGGAATATATTAGCAATATCGCCTTTAGGACAAGGTATGGTCATTATGAGTTCACAGTGGTGCCATTTGGGTTGTCAAATGCACCAACTATTTTCATGTGCTTAATGAATGGTGTTTTTCGAGAATATTTAGACAAGTTTGTCATTGTATTTTTGGATGACATTATTATATATTCCAAGTCAGAATAAGATCATGAACATAATTTGAGGATGGTGTTGCAAGTATTAAGGGAGCATCAGTTGTATGCCAAGTTGAGAAAGTGCTAATTTTATCAGAAGAAAATTCATTATTTGGGGCATATCATTTCAAAGGATGGGATAGAAGTGGATCTTGAGAAGATAGAAGCCATTAGAGAATGGCCAGCGCCAAAGAATGTGATAGAAGTAATATCATTCATGGGCCTTGTAGGAAACTATAGGAGAATTATTGAAGGATTATCAAATATTTCAGACCCAATCACTTCCTTGCAAAGAAAGGGTGTGAAGTTTCAGTGGACATTGGATTGTGAAAAGAGTTTCTAACACTTGAAACAATTATTAACAAGTGCTCCAATACTAAGGATTGCAGACCCAAATGAAGACTTCATTGTATGCACAGATGCATGTAAAGAAGGACTTGGTGGAGTCCTCACTCAAAATGGGTTTGTTATATGTTATGAATCAAGGAAGTTGAAAGAGCATGAAAGACACTATGCCACTCATGATTTGGAGTTGGCAGACATAGTGCATGCCTTGAGGAAATGGAGACACTACCTTATAGGGAAAAGGTTTGAGCTGAGAACAAACCATAATGGTCTGAAATATTTATTTGATCGGCCAACTCTAAATGCTAGGCAAACCATATGGTTAGAACTTCTAAATGAATATGACTTTGATATAAATCATATCAAGGGAAAAGAGAACAAAGTGTATGATGCACTCAATAGAAGAGTACATGAATTTCATGCTACAACCATTAGCATGTACCAATCAAATTTGAAAGACAGAATTATAGAGGATGCGAAATCTGATTTGCAATACAAGGAATTAGTGGCAAAATTACAACAAGGTATTTTGCAGCAAGAAATTGAGGAATATAAGATAGATATTGATGAAATTATCATGTACAAGGGCATAATTTATGTACCAAATTCTCGGAAATTGAAAAACCTGATATTGAGATAAATGCATAATGTGCCTTATGCTGGGCACCCACGATATCAAAAATCTATTGCAGTTGTCAAGAGCCAATATTATTGGCCAGGCATGAAGAAAGAGGTTACTGATTTTATTGCCATATGTTTGGAATGTCAAAAATTAAATGTCGAGCATAGATACCCAACTAGTTTGCTACAACCATTACCCATTCCTGAGTGGAAATGGGAAGTTGTAACAATGGATTTCATCACCAAACTTCCGAGAACAAACAAGAAACATGATTCTATCATGGTAGTGGTGGATAAGCTTACTAAAGATGCCCATTTTGTTCCAGTTAAGCTCCTTCACAAGGCTACCAACATCGTTGATGTTTATATGAAGGAAATTTCTAGATTACATGGCGTACCTAAGACAATTGTGTCTAACAAAAATCCAAAATTTACCTCAAAATTTTGAAAGGGATTATTTAATGGATTTGGAACAAATTTGAATTTTAGTACAACTTATCATCCAGAATCAGATGGGAAAATAGAGAGGGTGAATCAAGTGATTGAAGATATGTTGAGTATGTATGTGATGGATAAACCATCAAAATGGGAATATTGCCTACACTTGGTAGAGTTCTCTTATAACAATGGGTACCAAGAATCTCTAAAGATGAGCCCATTTGAGGCACTTTATGGAATAAAGTGCAACACACCAGTAAGCTGGGATAACCCAACAGACAGAGTAGTGGTTGGGCCAAATTTGCGCAGGGAAATGAAGGAGAAAATGATAAAAATAAAACAAAATTTAAAGGCTTCCCAAGACAGGCATAAAAGTTATGTTGATAAGGGCAGAACTCACAGGGAATTTAAAGTGGGTGATCATGTATTCTTGAAAGTGAAAGCCAACAAAAGTTCCCTGAAGTTGGAAAATTGTTCAAAGTTGGTAGCTCGCTATTGTGGGCCATTTGAGATCCTAGAGAGGACTGGTCCAGTAGCTTATATGATTGCATTGCATGCATCTCTGTCTACTCACAATGTATTACATGTATCATTACTCAAGAAATATTTACCTGATGCTAATCATGTTATTGATTGGAATGTGATTTAGGTGGAGAAAGAAGGTTGTTTTCAAGTGCATTCGGTACGCATTCTGGACCAGAAAATCAAACAGCTCCGGAATCGAGACATAGGGCTTGTAAAGGTCCAATGGACCTGGTACGTTCCTAAGGACGCTACTTGGGACCATGAGGATGCAATACTGGCATAATACCCACATCTTTTTTAGGATTTTTGAAATTTTGTTGTGTATGAGTACATAATGCACTGAGGACAATTCATAAATAAGGGGAGGGGATTTTAATATCCCTAGGCCAAACCCAATTGTAATGTAAATCAAAATGTACCTAAGTTGGTGAGCTGTTTGATATCATTTTTTATGCACCTTTCATGGCATAGTGCGCGCATGTACTGCACAGTAAAATGATGGAGTGTGCACATTCCTAGATACCATGCACGATATAGAGGACAGGGAGCCTTTTGTATATATGCTCATTTTATTGGCTAGTGAGCCAGTTATTATAAGCTAGGATGCTTATGTTTTGATTAGGCTGGATAGCCTAGATGTTAAAGGTCAGTGCGCCTATTTTTTTATATGTCTCATCATAATATAAAATACATCGTTGCGCACAGATCGACCACGATAAAATAGTATGGGGGACTAAAATCCACTGGTTAAGGAAAGGGAGGGCCCTAAAAGTTAAGGAAAAGGGGCTAAGTTAGGGAGCTTAAGCCAAAAAGGAATATTATATTAATATTTCTTAAAACATAAAGTATGGATAATTATTTTATCCTAAGTTCTAAAGTTGGGGACAAGTAGGCCAAAGTAGCTCCCAACATGACAAGTGTCAAGTTGGGGACATGCATACATATTGGTGGGACTTAGTTCATTTTCCCATCTTTTTCCATCATTCAGTCATCCATTCAATCATCCATGAGCATGCACACACCCATTGAGCTATCTTTCGTATCTTCATGATAATACCTGAACTTGTATCCATAGCCATTTTTGTGTTGGTGTATCTGGTTAGCTTGGGAGATGGACTAAAGAAGCGGGTTGTCAAGCCCATGGGATATTGAAGAGGCGGATTGTCAGGCCCGTGAGAAATTCTCTGGGTGAGAGAATTGCATGGAATTGATTTCCTGAAGGTGATAAACTATAGCTACAGTGCTCTGAGACTTCCTATCCAGCTTGTTGCTGAAGCCCAAAAAGGAAGTCAGGCAACCGAAGGACTGTTGAGCAGAGAAGGGGCACACTTCTTGGGTGGCTCAGGCATGTGGTGAATGAGGGATTGTACGTTGTTAGTTAGAGTTGGCACCTAAGACAGATTCTTTCCTATTGTCTATAAGCCTTTATCCTGGTTATGAATCCCTTTATTCGGGTGGAGTTTAGTCCTAGTTCCGGGGTGACTCACAGTTGAGAGTGATGAACAATGTGGTCTAAGGCTAGGAGGTTCGTGGAAGGTATGCACCCAGTTGGTGACATTATTACGAAGATAAGTGTGAATTGTGTGATAAATTTACATGTTGCATTATTACTTACGTGCTTATTTTATGGGTTATCATATGTGTGGTTATAAATGTGTTTATTTTTATGGGTATTGCCTACATATGTTCCATGTATATGTTTACTATTATTTCAGTGTGAATATGTGTATTTACGGATCTATTTGTATGTTTACATTTTATATATAATTATTCCGCAAGAGTTTTGTGTGTATATATTTTAATTGCATGTAGTTCGAAAAAATTATGTGGCATAGCTTAGTTGGATAATGGGTATGTTACAATATATTTTGTAGAGAGAATAGTAAGAGTTCTCTGGCGTAGCATGGCCTGACATGGATGGTCGAGGATGTTACAGGTACACTTTTGGATACCATAAACCATCATCTCTGACCAGAACAACAGGTTCCTCAACACATTTTGGTCGAGTCTCTGGTCACTGTTGGACACCAAACTCACAAAGTCCACTGCTTTCCACCCCCAATACGATGAACAAATAGAGGTCATCAATCATATGATTGTACACATCCTGCACATGTATAATTCTAAGAATCCATGTACATGGGATGAGAGTCTCCCCTATGTTCAACACAGTTACAATAGGGCTCTCCATAACTCCATCGACCATAGCCCATTTTAGGTGGGTCTGGAATTCCAACCCTTAGGACCCATTGATGTTGCACTTCCTCTTTCCACCACACAGATAGAATCTTCCCATGATCAGTCTGCAATCGAAAAAGCCACCAGATTCATTAAGAAGATTCATCACATTCGCTAATAGGTCTAGGAGATTTTGCAGAAATCCAATGCTAAGTACAAGCAGTGCCATGATAAACATAGGTTACCACACCAGTTTCAGGTTGGTGACAAAGTCTGGTTACATTTGCAGAAGAAGCATCTCATAGGTCCCCATTGTAATCTTCTCCCACTTCCCTATGGGCCTTACACTATCACCAAGGCTATGGGTAGCAATGTGTTTGAGCTCAACACTCCACCCTTCCTTGGTATGCATCAAGTGTTCAATGTGGACCTCCTTTGACCATATTTTCCTACATTATTGGACACCTCAGAGATCCCAGAACAACTGACACCAACATAGCTCATCCCTGACTACATGGAACAAGAATCCACTGATCATATAGTGGACACACATGTCAAGGGCACTCACCAACAAAGGATCTAGATTTATCGGGTTGTTAAGGCAGGGCAACTCCTACACCAAGGAAAGTGTGTCACCTAGGGCTAGATCCAACAGACGTTTCCTCACCTAATGAGGGAAATCAAAGCAATGGATACCATTTATTCCTAAGGGGGGAGGATTGATCCAGGTGGATATTGGTGGCCACCCATCTATTCCAACTCACTTTTCTTGTCCATTTTTGTAAAGCACGTTCTTCTATACTTATTTGTAATTGTGGACTCTACACTTATGGGGATGTATGAATCCCCACACTTCCTCCAGGTGGATACTGGTGGCCTCTTTCCTAATCCAACTGGCTTATTTTGTATGTTTTCATGTCATCACATCTTGTTGTACTTCTAGGGCATTTTTGGGTCCCTAAACATTGTTTTTTAGCTCGCCATAGTTAAACTATAGAAAGATTCATAGTTTTATGGTGGAATGTGTAGCTCTATGAAATACCTTTCCAATGGGTTATCACGCGCCTAAAATGGAGGTCTTATGCAAAAGTTACGACCCTCGGAAGTTGAGGTACCAACTTACACCAACTTACCCATAGGGGCCCACATGACTTTTGGTGTTTTACCTTCTAGGGTTAGGTTTTTGAATGTCCAGGTTTTTGGCATTCATGAGTAATATAAAAAAGGCCTCTTGAGACTCATTATAATCTATTCTACTGAGACAAATGCACATAACAACCACATCTCTTCTTAGGGATAGCTACAACCATTAGAGCAAGTGTTTCAGTTCTACATTTTTACAATTTCAGAATATTTCATTATTCAATAGAAGATATTTTCACTGGATATCTGTGTTATTCTTCATATCTCTATGTTTATTATATTAATTCTGTTAATCAGTTCGATCCGCTCCTAAATCCGGATCAGAGTGAGTGAAGAAGAATAAGAACCCCCAAAACAACCCCCAAGGGATGCTTATATAATTATATGAAAACAAGAACCACATGGCCTTCCTCCCAAGAAGTGCATGTAACGACTTTTCTCCATAAAATGAATTATGGGTAAATAAAATATAATGAAAATAATTATCCTCTTAAGCCCCCTCTCTAGTGGAATCGTAACACCCTATCTCTCTTGTCCTTGTCTGTCTTGCAACCAACGATGTATTTTATTAATGTATATGAAGTATTACATTTCCTAAGCACTATGGAACCTTTTCAAATTTACCTCCTCACCATCCTAAGTCACAATTACATAATACATTATAGTTCATAAGGGTTAAAACCAGGGTGCTACATCCCCCTCCCCTTATTTTGGAATTGTCCTCAATGCACAAAACCATTCCAATGTTATTAACATTACAAATCTATTCTCTTTGGCCTTCATCCACAGAGGAATCCCAGCCAAATATTATATACATAGGCACTGTGGCCTAAAATTAAACATGTATACATAGGCATTCCGACCCAAAACATGTATAATGATATTCAAAATTTATGTTTCTGGTAGCAGTTCCAATTAGCAAGATTTGTTTCCCTCTCATCCTGCACAACCAAACAAAGTAAACCCTTTTATTTTCCATGCAGTCCCTTGGGTTGTTCCACTTATCTTCAGGGTTCGAGTGCACTCAGCCATGAAGTTTTAGAGTTGCAGCTTCAAGAACTCTAGCTACAACAAGTCCACTAGACTTTCTTCATTCCATGCCTTCATCATTGAGATCGATTTCCTTCTGGTTTTATTTTTCGCAAGCTTCCAAATTCAATATCCAACATCTCATTTGTACTATAAAAAATACAGTCATCATGAGATATTGTTATAACAATTGCATTCGTAAATGTCAAATATGTTTTATACGAGAAAACAAAGTTTCCAACCATGAGCTTCCAATTCATAATTTGTTTGCTTCTTGCAGCTGTAGTAATCCATATTTATTATGGCTTATAGAAATTCCATAACCAATACCATTATTCATGCAATTTTCTCAACCTTCAGTCAACCAAACCAATTGTTAGCATAATCATGTAACAATTTGTAACTATTAATTTCTCAAATCTATTTTATATAGGAAAATAAAATTTCCAGGCACAAATTTTCTACTCATAATGTTTGTCTTGTGTAGCAACAAGAATTGGTCATATGTATGGGCTTGCATCCCTGCCACATCCAAGACCATTATCCCTACAATTTCCTCAACCTTTCATTCAACCACATGAACTGTTAGCATACCATAAAATTTCTGAAATCCATTTTAAATAGGAAAATAAAATTTCCAAGCATGAATTTTCTGCTCATAATGTTTTCCTTTTGTAGCAACAAGAATTGGTTGTATGTATGGCCTTTCATCCCTGACACATACAACACCACTATCCAAAAAATTTCCTCAACCATTCATTTAGCCACACGAACTGTTAGCATAACATGAAATTTTTGAAATCTATTTTATACAGGAAAATAAATTTTTCAGGCATGAATTTTCTGTTTATAATGTTTAACTCTGCAACTATAGATATTAGTCTTCCTTATGGGCTTACATATGTGCCATATTCAAGACCATTCTACCTTCAATTCCCTCAATTTACACTCAACCAAACAAACTATCAATATCTCATGTACTATATATATATATATATATATATATATGGCAACAATTCAAAGCAAATTCACAAAGTGATCTCAGAATTGTTTACAACTACAATTCAATCACTTCTATCAATCCAATTATTAATTGAAATGAACCCATCATTCTCTACACATGTATTATCAACCAATATTTTTTTCTATTCATCAATATTTCTATCACTCTGTTCTCTTGACAAATATTTCCCATAATTTATCATTATGTAACTACTTTAGCCTACAAATTTCTTGTTGCATTATCTAATAACTCCTAAAGTGTTTTCAACTTCATGAGTTAGAAATACTCACATCATTTGAGTTATTAGCATAATCATTTTTATTTTATATAATATATACGTGTATTCACCATAATACATTCAATAATTTATGTAATACCACTTGTAACATTTTTAATAGTTCCAAAAAGTGATCTCATAATTGTAACAAACAACAATCCAATCACCTTAAACTAGTATTCATATTAAATATAATGCAACTATCCATCATTATGTATTTTCAGCACCACATGCTTTTAATAATGCAACAATTAATTACTAAATAAAATAACAATCGATGTGACAATACCCATGGACACAACTACATAATGCATCCATGCATTGATTACATAATACCACATAACCATGTCATGCATTCCACCACAATGAGTTGGAAGTTCTGGACAACTCCTCATCACATCATCCACACACTTCCCACTCCTTTCCTGACTAATTGGATACCTTCCTTTTCAACCCAAACACAACACCAAGAATATAATTCTTAAGTGCTCTTCAATGTCGGCAAAGAGGTTGTAGTCCAAAAATAATATATACAGTAGATACCATCGATCACTCACATAGCACTATAGCCCTTCCATATCCAACCATATTATGGTATCACACATGAATAGCTCGATGGATATTCATTGTTATAGAAGGAGTATGTTTCCTGAATTAACTCGGTTATGATCCCATAACCAATCATAGCACAATATAAAACTAGAAATCTATTTAAATGAATTCTAACATCAATAACAACCACATACTCTAGGTCTTTGGCCATTAAATATCGATTTAAATCTTGAAAAATTAACTAAGGGAATTTCTTACCTCAATTCCCTTCAACATAGAAGCAACAAATTCATACCTGGATGGTTGTTATCAACCTACTAGATTCTACCTTATCCACTGTTATTTGTAGAAGCTCATAGACTTCCTCCTTCATCATTTTTATCACCATTCCTACCACCCTCATGGGTCTTCACATATATGGAAAACATAAGAAACAACAACATCCACATATTTAACCATGCTATATCATTTTTCTTGAATACACAATCCATAATCCATAATTAGTCATACTCAATTTCCATAACATCATTATTTCATAATAATAGACTATTCTAAGTTCACAAGCATTGTTATGATCCAAATACTCAGAATATCATAAAATTACAGAAGTACACACCATGTACAAAATATCAACGTGGAGTACAATTCCAAGATAGATAAGTTATAGAATAACTCCTTAAAGAATAGGAGAACCCCCTCCAAAAAACCAAATACCTTTCATACCTCACAATTCACCCCTCCATAATGAATACATGATCTCTTATATATATCTATTCACACTTGCACATGAGGCCCCTTTGTAACTAGGCCGGCCCTATTACATATGTATTTACACATTACATGTACATTTAGGCCCATATATTCCCCCCCTTGGGGTCATATCATATACATTTAACCATATATATGCCCCCCTTGGGTCATAACATAGTACCCTCCTTCAAAAACACTTGTCCTCAAAGCTTTTCATTTAAAGGCTTCACATGTGATGAAACCAAGTAATATGATTTTTTTATGTTCCTACTTTCTTTATTCCATTGTTGATGATCTATCCATCCAAAATCAATTCTTTTTGATCTTAATCCTTGGTGTCTAGTTGTTGAATAATCTTCTTTCCTTTTGTTATATGCATATCCAAGCATGCACATATGCATAATTACACATCCGTATGCACCAAGAATTCATTGTCAACATGCCTACTAATGCATATGCATTTTAACTTCATTGTATTCCTCTAGCACTCTAGTGGATTTATTTTTCAATTCACTTACTTATTTATTTATTTATGTTGTAGTCAGTTGTCCTTGAATTCCTTCATATCCTTGCTGACTTGTGTTCTCTCACTCTGCTCATCTGCACTATTTTTCCATCATCTTAACACTTTCTACCCAAGTTCCACTTGTCCATTCTGCAATCCAACAAATGCGTTCTATTTTGAGAAGCCTCTCCTAGGAAGTTATATCCATAATTTACCTTTATGCAACATTCCAACACCTTCGAATGACGTATCTTAGGAAATTCCATCACTTTACTACCACACCATTCTTGAATCAAACATTGTTACTCCTAGTTGTCTATTAGGTTACTTAACATTTCCTTGTGGAACCATACCTTTCACACTTAATACCATTCTCAATGGAAGCCTATTTTCATTCAGTGACCCTTTTGAAGTGAAAGAACATTCATTTTTCTATCTCTAATTTCTCGGCATTGACATCCTTCTTCCACTGTGAACTCTGGTATCAGAAGTGGATTTCTTTCACTGATTACTTTTATACAAGTAGATAAGTTATATCTAACAAATCCTTCCCTTGAACTCCTATGCTTGACACATAGATATTATTCACACACAACCTTTTAATTTGTTTGTTCTCTTTCACCTCAATCTTTTAAACTATCTACACATCTCTACCTTCAAGTCTATGGAGCCTCAATTTTCCTTTCTATGCCCATTAATGACATTATTCACCTAGTAGCTTCATGTCCTATGTGAGGATTCTTTCTTTTGTTGTACTTGCAATTTAATCAAACTTTGTAGTAGCTAAAGAATAATCCTTCTATTCTTCTCTTATCGAGTTCTCTATCCACTTTTCATTACTTTCCCTGTAGCTCTTTATTGCCTCATCCAACTTTTGTAATCTTTGTCATGATTCCATGACTCTAATATCTGATCCTATTCTTGAATTGATATTATTATAGCTGTAATTCTGCAAAATATGCAAGCAACCATTTTGTTATAATTATACATATCATAAAAAAATTGTCAATTAAATTTACACGTACTTTTATTTTTTCTTAGTTCATGAAGAATTATATCACAGTTATCCAAATTCCAATAATTCAATGTTATTCTCCTCTGAATCATATTTCCAATGACTGTAATATTTCCCTAATTCGATATCTTAGTTGATAGTTATGGCTTCCCGAAAAAAATCACTTTCAACCCGTTTTCTTTTTCTTTTCAATAGGATCTTGTCGAAATACTCCACAACTCCTTTAACTGGTACAAAATTCGAATTCTTCACATGTGCTTCCTTCAAACCACTTCTCATGTGACCACAGATTGAACCCACAAGATTAACCACTCTAAGCGACGTTCCTTTGTATTCCTCTACATAGGATCTCGTTCCAACAATGATCGAGGGATTGTTTAATTCTAAGCCCTTTGTGCTTCTAATAAACCCATTTTTCGTTATCGTGAGACTGATTCTAGGACCAAGTCCTCCAAACTTCAGCCTTCGACTATTCTCCCTTTTCAATCTTCCAACTTCTACTGAAGTAAACTTCACCGAAACCATTATAATAGCTCCACTAAGACAGTCCTCCCCATATGGAGGATTGAATGATATCAACAACCATGACTTAATCCCATGTTAGGATGGATAATCCTTAATTAATTCTGGACTTCGACATTCCATGATTTCAAGACATTACAACTCTCAATTCATTCAACTCCCTTGGAGTTTTACACGTCGAAGAACTTATCCTATTCTTCCACTGACTTAAATGGAAGGTCACAAGGAATCCCATAGAGTCTTATCTCAACAACCTATTTGAATTCACTACTTTGGGACTCCAGGACATTTCAAATCCTGATTTTTTCAACTCCCTCAGAATGATACCTTCCTAAGTGGTCATAAAGTGACGATGACCGCTTACCGTCAGTTAACACCTCCACTTACATTATCCTTCCACTAGATTAATCCAATGGCTAGGACTTAATCAAGTGCTTTGATGGATGGTCCTTAATCATTCCTAGACTTCGACACTCCGGGACTCAGAGACATTTCAACTCCTGAGTTGTTCAGCTCCCCCTTAGTGATATCTTCTGAAGTGCTTATGCCATCCTTCCATTGCTTGATCTAACGACTAAGAAATGTCTTGAAGGGATCTTAGATTGACGGTTGTTGGCCCTTGACCAAGTTTTGAGGAAATATTGGTCAGGTTTGACCACTTTTTGGACTTCGACGCAGTGATCGAGGAAGGAGCACCAAGGAGGAGCTGAGATAACGGATATCACTTTTTTTTTGGGCTTCATGGACTTAGCATGGGGTTCTTAGGGTTTTTTAATGGGTTATGGGATGTCGACCCATGTGTTTACCCATGATTACATCATTTTGTAAATGTAAAAGTATAAATAAGTAATAATGTAATGTAGAAAGGGGAGAGTTGATAGCTTGCAAGGCTAAGTGAAAGTATTTTTCGGTTGCTCAATGCAACAGACTATGTTTGTAAGGCTCTGTGCTTGATAGAGGAGTTGGAACTGTGCATTGACCTGATTTTGGGAAGGTGGATCTAATTCTTAGTGCGGAGATCACCTGTCCAGTGCAAAGCTTGGCTCTGTGGATTAGTGCATAGGAGCAGAAGAAGGTAAGATATTTAAGCCTAATAAAGAAGAAGAATTAGTTGGTGGACGTAGCCCTACATTGGGGTAAACCATGTATATCGTGTGTTGATGGCTTGCTTTGTGATATGAGGTTTATGTTGTGAATCTCCTTAGTGCATTGATCATTATATATGATAGATATATCCATGAATGTTTAGTGCTTTATTTATGTTGAAGGTGCTAGATGTAACTTATGATGTTAAGTGCAATGTGTATCTCGTCATTTTTACCATGGCGATCTATCCTTAGGGTTTGTTCTGTGATGTGAATGAAGTTGATAAGATAATGCATGTTATATTCTAAGTACTTTGTGAAGTATTATAATCACATATATGTGTCCCAACTTGGTTACAGACACATGATTCCTATAACCCCCTTGCCTCTACCTCGAGTGAGACTTCGCCTGCTTCGCAGGTATTGCCGAAAGGGCCGGTAGTTAGGGTTTTGTTGGTTCGTTGTTGAAGTGTTGAACCCTGGGTCTGCCCCTGTGCCAAAAAATGGTTCTGTTGCTGGGACTTGGAACTGTGATTGTTGGGAACTGAAGTAAAGAAAAGAGAATCTCTGTGTGTAGATCTGCTGCTGTAGTGCGCAAAATTCTACATGACTTGAAAATCTGTGTGCTAAGAAAGAAACCCAATTTGAGGTAAGATATTGAAAGAGGTAAATCTTTTTACTTTGATAAGAGTAAGATAAGTGAAAGTTTTTGTTTCAAAAGCATGAATTTAGATATGTTTAATAGATTATTTTCTAATCTAAAAGTTAGGGAGAAACAGGAAGAAAGAGTTGATCTAAGTAAGGCTAATATAAATGAAGAAATATATGTTATTCTTATGCATAGAAATAATTTTTGGACTAACAAGTGGATGTAGGAACCAAGAAAGAATTTTTGCAGATTCTAGGTCCAACACTGTGATCCTAGTGCACAGTACAAGAGAAGATGGGGAACATACAAGAGAAAGAGAGGATTGACACTATGTTATAACTGCAGAAGACTGGGACATCTTTCTAAGAAATTCCCTGGTATAGGTACTATTTGTCTTTGTTGTAAAATTGTTGGTCATGAGGTTGAGGATTGCCTGAGGATGATTGCTAAAGTTGAGAAAATGAACATGAGTCAAGAGAATAAGAGCATGTTAGAATATAAAAAAGAGAAAGAATCAGAGGAAGTTCAGACTACATTAGTACAGTTAAAAGAAGAAATGAATGATCACAAAGATGTCAGTTTACCAAAGATCATGAAAGAAAAAATGTGCATAGGTACAAGAATGGGAGACTTCGACATAGACTATGTCTTGTATGAGGAAAGACAAGTGAATATTATGACAGAAATCACTTGGGAAATTTTGGGAGAGCCTACTGTAGTATATTCGTTGGGAAGAATAGGTTTATTCAAAGGAAATATTATAACCTTATGCGGAAGAATTACTAATGTACCTATTATTATTCATGGAACATTGACTGAAGAGGAATTTGAAGTCATTAAGTTTGTTGAGAAAAATGCCCCTTTCCCTCTTTTGTTAGGAAAGACTTGGATTGAGAAGGATCAGATCAGAAGGAAAGAAGAGGAAGAAGCTACAGAAAATAAAAAGCAAGAACTAAGGGATTTCATAGCTAGGAAAATAGATCGACTAATACAACAATGAGAAGTTAAGTTGATGCAACAGAAGGCAAGAAAATTAGTTGTCTAAATTGGAATAGAAAAAGAAGGATTAAGGGACCTATCCATGCAAGAAGAAAGTAAATCCACCCAAGAAGTTCTAAGGGAAAGGATATTAACTTTGAACCCTTTGGAAGTACATTGACACTACGAAGTCACTACGCTAGGAGAAGATAAGAATAAGAATGGAAAGAGGAATCCAAAAACAGTTAGAGAGACTCACATCATAGGAAAGAAGGAAAGGAATCTCAGTGAGAAGAAATCCAAGCTATAAAAACTACAGGAGGTTACATAGAAGACTTTGCAAGAGGTAGGATTGCAGACTCTGAACCTCGTCGGAATAACAAGACCACGTAGAATGGGACTTCGCCTTGGTGAAGCTATATGATATTTGGAGGCACCCCAACCGTTAGAATGACGTTCTAGAATGGCTAGGAAACACATNATACAACAATGAGAAGTTAAGTTGATGCAACAGAAGGCAAGAAAATTAGTTGTCTAAATTGGAATAGAAAAAGAAGGATTAAGGGACCTATCCATGCAAGAAGAAAGTAAATCCACCCAAGAAGTTCTAAGGGAAAGGATATTAACTTTGAACCCTTTGGAAGTACATTGACACTGCGAAGTCACTACGCTAGGAGAAGATAAGAATAAGAATGGAAAGAGGAATCCAAAAACAGTTAGAGAGACTCACATCATAGGAAAGAAGGAAAGGAATCTCAGTGAGAAGAAATCCAAGTTATAAAAACTACAGGAGGTTACATAGAAGACTTTGCAAGAGGTAGGATTGCAGACTCTGAACCTCGTCGGAATAACAAGACCACGTAGAATGGGACTTCGCCTTGGTGAAGCTATATGATATTTGGAGGCACCCCAACCGTTAGAATGACGTTCTAGAATGGCTAGGAAACACATTTATCGGTGAATAGACCACGTTTGGAACGTTGAGATTGTGCCATAATAGACAGATTCACATTAATGAAAGCATTCCTACATGTTAGAATAATTTGTTACGACGCTCGCTTATTTAACCCATCGGACGATGTGTCGGGACCACTTTTTCTCCATCCATGATTAACGTTGCTACCAGAGAAATGATTGTATGTCAAGCTGTGATTTCAGAACCTAGACATCACCATCCACTTGTTTACCCTGCCTTTATGTTTGCCTACCCCTACTTATCCATTTAAAAGTGAGAATGTCGGGCAAATAGATCCGGTTAGAGAAGTTCGTCGAAGAGGTCCTTAAGAATTTTATGGCTAAAAGAGCTATCTCTGAAGGTGTTCAGGAATAGTGGACTAGGGGACTGGAGGCTACCCCTTTGACTGCACGACATTCGGGATGTACTAACCCCACGACTGAGAAATAAAATAAGCATCGCGATGATATGGATAATGCGAAGTAGATCCCGTCGATATTACCTGATTATATCTTGCCTTTAGCTGGCGTGATTAACCGCGGTAGCATCCCACGAGACTACAAGTACACTTTGATCACTGCATACATACCGAAGGGGATATGCATAGTTGGAAGCCAGTTGGGATAGATCCCATCCCTGAAGAACAATGACTTTAACCTTGGAGACAGAAAGAACTACACCATGCTCACCCCTCATAGATACTTAACGAAGAATACAGGGAAGAAGCGTCGCATTGTCACTTAGTCGTGGATAAAGGAGCTGGCACAGTCCACTATACTCAATGTGATGAAGATTCCTCAGTTTGGTCGACATCAGGAGGTTAATGCTTGCATTAAAATCCTCTTGTCATGCTATCATGGTGGATACTTGTGGATCATAAGGAAGATTACTATGGATCCGACATTGATCCACCTGATCATAGGATTTAGCATGCAGGGACCTGACCCTCAGCAGTTCTAATGAGGGAAGGCCTCAGACCACTCCCTGGCACAATGCATAAAAGAGGCATACGACGAAGTAGAAAAGGGAAAGCAGGACTATAAGGTAGCCTCTAACTAGGATGGCACAATGCACCTTGCTTTCCAACTCATAGTTGGGAAGCTCGTCAGAAAGAACTGCCCCACACAGGCCATCGGGTTCATGGTGGACCTCGCAGGAAAATGTGTGGAGGGAATGCAAATGAATTGGGCAAGTTACCTCATCAACGAGCTCGCGAAATACTTTCGTGAAGCGTAGGATCAGGGATAGGAGTTCCACTTCAACTGGCTACTTGTGTTGATTACATTTGTCGCTTGGAAAATGCCTGAGGGAGAAAATTTTCTAGAAACTGAACCATTAGAGGCATTGACAGCTAGATTTTCTACATTATGGTATACAAATGACATGTCAAAGAAATGGAAATTGAACGTAGTGTTCCATTCCTACTATCAACAACTGAAGGTTTCCATAGATCCATTCCCACGCATGACGCCGCGTACTTTGTACCAGTACAGACCAATCACGAAGTTCCACACAGATTGACATTTCATATATATCACTATGTGCAAGGATGAGAGCAAGGAAGAATTACTATCCTATTACAATCTGACCAATGAAGACATGGAGCAGATCACCAAGGAATGGTTTGAGGAGTTCCTTGTACCCATTGCAGATGCATAGCTCTTCGACTCTGACATTATAGGAAGCGCCTTGGTCACCCGAGTCGAGTATGTGTACAAACCAGCTCGAAGAAGAAGAAGAAAAAGGAGGAATTCCAAGATGTAGAGACTGATGAGGAAGACAACGCCTATGAAGGGAATGGATATGGATCCCTAGGAGGAGGAGGAGACAAAGTAGAAGGAAAAGGAGGAGACAAAGAATAAGGCAAACCTACCTCACCAAAATATTTTCCCGTCGAAATAATAACTCCACAGAAGAGGAAGGTTTCTTCACAGAAACCTTCGTCAAGAAGGAAGAACCGCACCAGTAAGCCCCAGTTATAAGCCACACTCATAGAAGATGATATCATTCTAGTCCATGGAGCGATGGAGGATGCGTTCGAGGATCACTTTCATAGATATGTAGCAAAGAAAGACAGACTATATGGTAGGATATAAAATGAGTTGAGTGAAGTATATGAAGCTATTCACTTGGTCCGCGTAGTCCCTACTGCACCTTCCTCATCAGAGACTGCAGAGTTGGGGGACGAGCCAACCCAACTTCAAAGACTTGCAGATGCAACATAGACTTGACTTCAATGAGTCCAAGAAGAGAAGGAGAAGGCTACAGAAGCCTTGAAACAAGAAAAAGAAGATATCTTGGAGAAATTACAAGTTGTGCGGTACTGTGTAACCGCTTATTAAAACAAGAAATATGAGTTCCAGGTGATGCTCGAGGAAGACAAAGGGAAGATATAGAGGGAAAAGGACTAGTTTCTCGTAGAGATGGATTCATTCAAACAAGTGGTGAGTAGAGAACTTCGCTATGTGCCAGGCTTGACACAAGAGGAACATGAGGTAGTCGAGGTTTAAGTGATGAAGCTCACTGAGCCCATCCAGTAGCTTCAAGCAAGGGTAACGGATTTGGAGATCCAGGTAGTACCAAGCACCCCATAGGAAGTGCGCAACCAAAGGGAGGAAGTCGCTAAGAGCATAGTCAGAAGAATCAGAGCCCTCGCCTCATAATGAAAACAATTGAGCAACAAAAGCACGTAGACCTACGAACGCCTCACAGAAGATCCAGAGCTTAAGAAGTTGGAAGCGCAACTATAGGAGGCACAATAGAAAGACTGACAATTCAAGCGCAGATGAAGTCACTCACTGCAGTCGAGATAATGAAGAGATCACAAAAACGTCGTGCAACCCAACAACATATTACTTCTAACCAGGGAAGAGTAATGGAATTCACACAGAGGATACAACCGATGCAGGAGGAATCCAACGCGGTGTTTGAAGAGATCGAAGGACAAGGTTTGCTACTAGACCAAGTGGTTGCGACAGTGGAACAATGCCTGGAAGGGCCTGTTACAGAGTTGATAATCCAATAGCTTGTTGAGTAGGAGGCTTAGGCAAAGCAGAAAGTCGATGTAGCTTGAGCTAAGCACGATACCTTTGAAGTGGCACTGCCCAGATCTAAGTTACTAGGGACGAGTCACAGGTGAGTCTTGGGGGCCCATTGGCCCTCGACCAAGTTTTGAGGAAATATTGGTCAGGTTTGATCACTTTTTGGACATTGACACAATGACCGAGGAAGGAGCACCCAGGTGGAGCTGAGATCACGGATCTCACTTTTTTTGTGGGCTTTGTGGACCCAACATCGGGTTCATAGGGTTTTGTAATAGGTTATGGGATGTCGACCCATGGGTTTACCCATGATTAGGCCTTTTTGTAAATGTAAAAGTATAAATAAGTAAGAATGTAATGTATAAAGGGGAGAGTTGATAACTGCAAGTAGTTTTGGGTTTCTTAGCACAACAGTCTGTGTTTGTAAGGATTTGTTCTTGATAGAGGAGTTGGATCTGTGCCTTGACCTGATTTTGCAAAGGTGGATCTGGTGCTTAGTGCGCAAATCACCTTCCCGGTGCGAAGCTTGACTTTGTGGCTTAGTGCACAATAGTAGAAGAATGTAAGAGATTGAAGCCTAATAAAGAAGAAGAATAAGTTGGTGGACGTAGCCCCACACTAGGGTGAACCACGTATATCATGTGTTGATGGTTTGCTTTGTGCTATGAGGTTTATGTTGTGAATCTGCTTAGTGCATTGATCGTTATATATGATAGATAGATCCATGAATGCTTAGTTATTTATTTATGTTGAAGGTAATAGATCTAACTTATGATGCTAAGTGCGATGTGTATCTCGCCATTGTTACTATGTCGATCTATCCTTAGGGTTTGTTATGAGATGTGAATGAAGTTGATAATCTAATTCAAGTTATCTTCTAAGTACTTTGTGAAGTATTATAATCACAGATCTGTGTTCCAGCTTGGTTATAGAATCTTGATGTCGACCCATGGGTTTACCCATGATTAGGCCTTTTTGTAAATGTAAAAGTATAAATAAGTAAGAATGTAATGTATAAAGGGGAGAGTTGATAACTGCAAGTAGTTTTGGGTTTCTTAGCACAACAGTCTGTGTTTGTAAGGATTTTTTCTTGATAGAGGAGTTGGATCTGTGCCTTGACCTGATTTTGCAAAGGTGGATCTGGTGCTTAGTGCGCAAATCACCTTCCCGGTGCGAAGCTTGACTTTGTGGTTTAGTGCACAAGAGTAGAAGAATGTAAGAGATTGAAGCCTAATAAAGAAGAAGAATAAGTTGGTGGACGTAGCCCCACACTAGGGTGAACCACGTATATCATGTGTTGATGGTTTGCTTTGTGCTATGAGGTTTATGTTGTGAATCTGCTTAGTGCATTGATCGTTATATATGATAGATAGATCCATGAATGCTTAGTTATTTATTTATGTTGAAGGTAATAGATCTAACTTATGATGCTAAGTGCGATGTGTATCTCGCCATTGTTACTATGTCGATCTATCCTTAGGGTTTGTTATGAGATGTGAATGAAGTTGATAATCTAATTCAAGTTATCTTCTAAGTACTTTGTGAAGTATTATAATCACAGATCTGTGTTCCAGCTTGGTTATAGAATCTTGATGTCGACCCATGGGTTTACCCATGATTAGGCCTTTTTGTAAATGTAAAAGTATAAATAAGTAAGAATGTAATGTATAAAGGGGAGAGTTGATAACTGCAAGTAGTTTTGGGTTTCTTAGCACAACAGTCTGTGTTTGTAAGGATTTKTTCTTGATAGAGGAGTTGGATCTGTGCCTTGACCTGATTTTGCAAAGGTGGATCTGGTGCTTAGTGCGCAAATCACCTTCCCGGTGCGAAGCTTGACTTTGTGGYTTAGTGCACAAKAGTAGAAGAATGTAAGAGATTGAAGCCTAATAAAGAAGAAGAATAAGTTGGTGGACGTAGCCCCACACTAGGGTGAACCACGTATATCATGTGTTGATGGTTTGCTTTGTGCTATGAGGTTTATGTTGTGAATCTGCTTAGTGCATTGATCGTTATATATGATAGATAGATCCATGAATGATTAGTTCTTTATTTATGTTGAAGGTAATAGATCTAACTTATGATGCTAAGTGCGATGTGTATCTTGCCATTGTTACTATGTCGATCTATCCTTAGGGTTTGTTATGCGATGTGAATGAAGTTGATAAGCTAATTCAAGTTATCTTCTAAGTACTTTGTGAAGTATTATAATCATAGATCTGTGTTCCAGCTTGGTTATAGAATCCTGAGTCCTGTAACCCCCCTGCCTCTACCTCGGGTGAGACTTTTCCTGCTTCGCAAGTGTTGCCTAAAGGGCCGGTAATTAGGGTTTTTTTGGTACAATGTTGAAGCGTCGAACCTTGGGTCTGCCCCTATGCCAACAATGATCTACAAGAATTTGTGACTTCGATCTTCGACACTTTCATTGTTAGAGATGTTGGACACCCCCAGAGGCCATACTCCCGGATATGACATGACATGTTGATGTCATGTATAGTGACATGGACCTATAGTACATGTTCCATGTGTCACTAAAAAATGAACAAGTTGGGGTCCAAAAGCCACAGAATCCAGGTGACACATGTCTCCATAGGTACCCCTGCCATGTTTCCTATGGCATGTCTACAATCAAATCGATGGAACACATTCCTCCACTCTAGGTCTAACAACCTGCATGATTTCATCGACTGTGTCTTTTCACTTTATGGCTTCGGCACTTTGCAGTTTCAACACTTCGGGGATTTTCCCATTTTCCAATAATCGCCGAAGTGGTGAAGTTCTGAAGTCCCGAAACTTCACTATCCTTCCACTTCATATCTACGAATCATATTACTCCCAAATTCCTATCATATCACATGGTCGGAAGGACTTCATGACTTTGGCCTTCGACATTTCATGCTTCTTCCTACCTCCCATAATCATTGAAGTGACAAAGTTCCATATTGTCCATCTCCTACTTGGCTTCGATCGACAATTGATGATCTACTAGCTCGATATGACAGTTGGGACTTAATCCCACCCATCCCCTGGTTTCACCTCTATCTAACAATCCTCATCCACTTGACTTCTGATCTAACGATCCAGAACTCCCTTATTCAACGGTTGTGATTGCTCCCAAATTTAAAAGGGAATAATTATGATTCTATGATCCTTTACAAAGGATCTATGGTTGCATGATGCTAAGGCTTCAATGTGCTCTCTGCAATGCTATCACTCCTAAGCTTTAATATCTCGAGGATGCATTCATTCTTAAGGAAAATACCATGTCCAACAATTCTGTCCCATGCCAGTACGATGTTTCAATCAAAAGCTTTGATACCAATAAGTAACATACCCAACCACCCCTAGGTTAGGCTACGCTACTGGAATGACAACATACCCAGCCACCCACAGGTTGGCCACGCTACTCCAAAAACTGGCTTCTGAACTCATCTTGAATTCTAATAACATTTAATCTAAGATCAAGCATGAAAGTCCGACATGCATTAATCAAGATCCATGCTATGACATAAAATAAATAAAAAACGTGCCATGCACAACAAATAACTAGCAGAAAGACACATTATAAATACATATATTAGAGATAATTAAATACACAACTAAATATACATTATACATAAAACATAGAGAGCACTTATCTGTGCAGGTAAGCATTCACCAACTAGATACAGACCAAGGACATTCTTGCCAACCATAGATAATGTTGTTCTTTTAATATCAACATAAAGTCACCCCAGAGCCAGGGCTATGAATCCACAAGGATGGGTCCTAGGCCAAAGCTAAAATGCACAAAAGTTGGCTAACTAGCTCTCAGGGTTCCCAACCACACAAAAAATCCAAATTTCTAGATCCCTTTCCCCTTCAGTATACTCAACCCAAAGAAATGAACACCTTTCTCTGTCATGTAATCCATCAGGCTATCCCATTTCTCTTCATGGATCCACTACTACTGGAAAGGAAATATCCCTACTAGAAACTCCAAGGATTCTTAGTTGTGGACAGTTCTTTCAAAACTACCATCAATATCATGCACACGAGCATCCATTCCCTCCTAGAATGATCGATAATTTATTACATCCATATAGCAATGGATCTCCTCTTCCATCCATTCATTTCCATGCTCATACCAAGAGAACACGAATTGGCAAGAATGAGGCACTAAAAATGGAAGATTCAGAAGGGTGTAACAATGAATGAGTAAGAACAAATTAACCCAAAACAACGAGAGACTGAGTGAAGAAGAAGAAGAAACCCTCAAAATCTCACAAGGGATGTTTATATAATTGCATGAAAACAAGAACCACATGGGCTTCCTCCCAAGAAGCACATGTAACCACTTTTCTCCATAAAATCAATTATGGGTAAATAAAATATAATAAAAAGACTTAGCCCCTTAATTCCCCTCTCTCGTGGAATCATATCCCCCTATCTCTTTTGTTCTTGTCAATATTTGATCTAGATTTTATGAGCCAAATGAAATGACTACAGATCATTAACATATGATTAACAAAAAATAATAGAGATATAGTAAAATTGGTTTTCTATTCAATAAGGAAGTAAGCTGAAACAAGTTTGTTGGAATGGTGGAGGCTTATCTCTGAGAAGAGATGTGACGGATGCGTTCATTCACAATAAGATCATTACAATGAGGATTTGAAGGCCCTTTTACAATAAACAAGAGTGTCAAAAACCCTAGACATCCAAAAACCTAATCCTAGGAGATGAAGCTTCAAAAGTCATGTGGGCCCCATTTGGGTAAGTCAGTACATCAACTTCCCGGGGTCGTAAATTTTGCATGCGATCTCCGTTTTAGGTGCATGATAGCTCGTTGGAAATATCTATTCAAAGACTAAAACTTTTGAGGAAAATTTCAAAATGAGATTTTTCAATCGGTATATACCAAAAAAAACATCGTTTAGGGCCTCAAAACAGCTCCGGAAGTTCAAGACCCGAAAAATTGCTAAAAATAATAAATTACCAAAATTGCCAGAAAGTTGTTTTGAGCCAGCTGGAAAAGGTGGGTGGCCACTGATATCCACCTGGAACAATCCTCCCTCCTTAGGACGCAATGGTCTCCATTGCATTGAGTTCCCCCATCAGATGAGGAATTATGTGTTGAATTTGGCCCTAGGTGAGCCACTTGCCTTGGTGCAGGAGGTGCCCTCCTTTAACGACTAGATAAAGAAGGATCCTTTACTATCAAGTTCCCTTGATCCATGTGTCCATAGTCTGATCACTGAATGCATGTTGTATGTAGTCGGGGTTGATATTCGTTGGTGTCAGTTTTTCTGATACGTCTGAGGTGTCCAATAATGGTGGGAAATAAGGCCAAAGGAGGTCCACATTGAACACTGGGTGTAGGCCAAGGAAATGAGGAATTTTGAGCTCAAAATCATTATCCCCATAGCCTTGGTGATGGTGTATGACCCATAACAGAGTGGGAGAAGCTTCTAATGGGGTCCTGTAAGGCATTCTTTCGGCAAGTGCAACCAAACTTTGTCGCCCACATGAAACTTATGTGGCACCCGATGTTGATCATGGCACTTCTTATACTTGTCATTGGACTTTTGTAGGATATCCCAAAACTATTGGCGGATGTGCTCGATCCACTCAATGAACCAGGTAGCTTTGTCAACTTTAGTTGGAGAAGGAGATGATTTGGCCGAGGTGACCGCAAGGGGAAGTGAAACATCTATGGGACCCAATGGTTGTAATCCCAACCCCACCTGAAAGGGGATGTGGTCGGTTGAGGTTTGTAGGGCTCGATTGTAGTTATGTTAGACATAGGGAAGACTCTCATCCCATGTGTGAGGGTTCTTGGAATTATACATGCACAGGATATGCATGATCATTCGATTTACAACCTTGATTTAGCCATCTGTCTGGGGGTGGAAGGTTGTGGATTTGGTGAGCTTGGTGTCCAACAATGACCAGAGGCTTGACCAAAATGTGCTGAGAAATTAACTGTCCCAATATGAGAAAATGGTTTTTGTGATTCCAAAATGTACTTAGACTCGTTCAAAGAAGATCTTGGCAGTGGCTTCTGCTGTGATGCTCTTCTTGCAGGCAACCAAAATCGCCATCTTAGAAAAGAGATCAACAACCAAAAAAATATAGTCATTTCCCCGCTTGGTGGATGGGAGGCCTGACATGTAGTCCATTGATATGGATTCCCATGGCCTGTCAGGAGTAGGAAGAGGGGTGTACAGGCCGTGTTTCTTAGTGGCCGGTTTGGCAATAGCACAGGCAGTGCAGGACTTGATATACTTGTTGACCTCCTGTCAAAGTTTTGTACAGTAGAAATGTTTCTGTAGCATCACCACTGTCTTTTCGATGCCGAAGTGTCCTGCCACCCGACTGTAGTGGGATTCCTAGATCAGCTTCGATCGCTCACTTGATGGAATGCAAATATGTCCCAGACGACACAACAACCCATCCTGAAGATGGAAATTATCGACAACTGCATTTGCACCCAACATTTGATAGGTGGTGGCGAATTTTGGGTCTGTCTTATAGAGTTGGAGACATCCAGAGGTCTCATGGCCATAAGAGTCTAGAACTGTGGTGAGTTCCATTATTGGAGGTCTACTAAGGTAATCAACGACGCGATTGGTGCTTCTTGTCTTATACTTGATGTTAAGGTGGATTTTTTGTAAGCATGTGGACCTCTTTTGATGGCAGTCATTCTGTAATTTTCCTTATGTCTGCATGAACTGCAGTGGCTTATGATCAATGTGCATGACTGTCTCCTTCCCAAGAATGTAATGTATCCACTAGTGGCAGACCTGCACAATGGAGTACATTTATTTGTGGTAAGTAGGGTACTTACGAACAACATCTGATAGTGTCTCACTATGATAGGCCACAGGGTGGTCGTGTTAAGTGAGAAAAACGCCCACAACAATGTCTAAAGCATCCATCTCGATCTCAAAGGGATGTTGCAATTATGGTAGTGAAATTACTGGGGATGAGCACAAGAGTTTCTTCAAATCATCGAGCGATTGTTGTTGGGACCAGCCCCACGCAAATTTTTCCTTACCACCACCCCTAGTTATTTGGTTGAGGGACCATGGAATATGGGAGAATCCCAATACGAACCTGCGGTAGAAATTGGCAAGGCCCAGAAATCTTCGAAGCTCAGTGAGTGTGGTTGGGGTTGGCCAATCACAGATGGCTTGGATCTTGGCTCGATCCACATGTATTCCATGCTGATCAATGATGTAGCCTAGGTAATGGACCCTGTCCATGCCGAAGGAGAATTTTTCCAAGTTTGTGTATAGCTTGTGCTGTCGCAGGGTGTGTAGAACCTGTTGAATATGATGCAAGTGTTCTGCCCAAGACTTGTTGTAAATGAGAATGTCATCCAGATACACCAATACAAAATTATTGGTGAATGGTCGCAGGATATCATCCATCATCCTCATGAAAGTGGTTGGAGCATTTATCGAACCAAAGGGCATGACCGACCATTCAAAAAGGCTTTCCCTTGACTTGAAGGCGGTCTTCCATACATCTATCTGTTCTATCGGGACCTGGTGGTAGCCATACTTCAGATCAATCTTACTGAAGTATTTTCCCTTCGTGAGTTGATCAAGGAGGTCGTCAATTTCTAGAATTGGGTACCATTTTTTGACTTTGATTTTATTCAGGGCCCAGTATTCAATGCAGAGTCTCCATGTTCCATCTTTATTCTGTACCAACACGATTGGGATCCCACAAGGTGATGATATGGGACAAATGTGCCCCTTATGGAGAAGTTCTTGGATATGTCGCTTGATCTCCTCATTATATAACATAGTGAAACGATAGACTAGCCCATTGGGAAGTGGTGCGTAGGGGGTCAGATTGATGGGGTGCTTGACCTAACAGTGAAGAGGTACCCCGGTAAGAGAGGAGAAGATATCTGAGTATTCTTCGATGAACTTATCTACTTGCCTCTTTTGTGTGGAGAGGTTGTCCGCAGAGACCCTAGATGTGGCTGTGATATTTCACTCATTCCGAGAGTGAATCATGAAGAAGACAAACTTCCCCGTCTGAGAGATGACCTTCCTGCATTGCTTGGCAGAGATAAAGGAAATAACACTAGGTGGGACTGCCTTGGGTATCTTGTACAATTTCTTGTTCAAAGTAGTAATAACACTACAAGTCTTAGACTCATATACAACATGAACATCACAAACTTCGAGAGGAGAAACATCACACAATACCTCATCTTTGAAGGGCTTGATGTCCTATGAAAATTTACACTATTGGTTGATGGGATCACTTCCTTGGCGGAGCCATCCAATGGTGTAGGGTTGTGGGTGAGGCATTGTCGACAGGGCCAGCTGCTTGAAAACCTCTACTGAGATGAGGTTCTTATGGCTACCGCTATCAATGATGAAGTGTAGTGGGGTGCCTTTTACCCACATCTGTGAATGGAAGAGGCGCTCTCCTTCTTCTGGCTTGTCTAGTTCATCAGGCTGGAGCTTGGTGGTGGAAACGGTGGCACTAGGTTCCACGTCAATGATCTGTCTTATCCTTTCTAGTTCTGACTCAAAGTTAGAACCCACATCTGATCCAGAGGCTTTCACTTCTTCCACCAACGACTGCTTTGAGCAACAGTCAACAGTGTTATGCCAAGGGCTCTTATGGAAGTCGCACCACTTCTCGGTATCTTTCTTTGTCTTTCTGGTGTCCTTCTTTGTTGGTGTCTTGGAATGGTTGTCTTGATACTGTCCATATTTTATTTGTCCTTTGTTCCTTGTGTTGGAGCCACCCTTTCCTGGATTTTGTTGTGAGGGGATCCCAAGCCCAAATTGTCGCGTCTTTTGTTTGAGATTCTCCTCGATTTTGACGACATATCGGTAGGTCGTGTCGAAGGACGCAATGTCTAGAAATTCCATTTCGGTATGGATGTATCTATGCAAATCACCACTATACTTGAGCACCATATGTCACTCTAAATATTTGATACCCAGCTTGGTGCGCAAGGTATGGAAGATATTTTTGAACTCTGGCACTGCATGGAATCTTTATTGCTGCAATGTGGTCCATTTGGTATACAATTCGTCATAACATCCAACAGGGTAGTATTGTTCCTTAATAAAATCCCTAAAGGATTCCCAGGTGGTCGTGAATGTAAATAACGCAGGTTCCTCTGTTTCCTTTTTCTCACATAAAGTTTCCCACCAATCTTTGACATGGGGAACGACTTTGAGGAGCACAAAAGTAATATTTTCTCTATTCGAAAAGTTATGGACAGAAAAATACCCTTCTAGTAGATTAAACCACTTTTCTACACCATCTGCATCTATTTGAATTTCAAATATAGTAATATTGAAGTTTATTTGTACCTTGAAGGGGGCGATGCCTCCGCTCGAAGAAGATGTGCCACCTGTTGGTAGTCGCCGAAGGATTTGTGCGAAACTATCCATCATCTAGTTCCTATGTCGCATGAGGGATTCCTCAAGAAACATTTTGAAAGGATATCCTATCCCTTCATCTTTATTTTCTCCTTCTATGAGAGGTTGCTTGGGCATGCGAGAGATTTGGTCCTCAAGAGAAACAAGCTCAAGACCCAATTCTTTGTACTTTGACCTCGTTAGGGACATGCATTAAGACGAAAAGGAGCAGACTGCTCTGATACCAGTGATCCAAATTTTATGAGCTGAACGAAATGACTACAGATTATTAACATATGCTTATAACAGAATAACAAAGATACAATAAAACTAGTTTTTTATTCAATAAGGAAATAAGCTGAAACTGTAAATTGCAGTGAAAAACAAGCTTGCTGGAATGGCGGAGGCTTATCTCTAAGAAGAGATGTGAAGTCTGTTGGCAAATGTTTACCAAGTAGCGTATGCTTGTCATTGATGGCAAGCTCAGGAGGAACAGCGTTGAAGAAAACGCGCGCAGCAAAGGCAAAGCTCAAGATACAGGAATTTACAGAAGAGAAGGAAGACAGAGATCCACAACCATAGGATCTCATTCAAATTTCCCGAAAGAACGAGGGCCGTCAGATCAGACAGAGGTTGCGAGGGAGATAAGCCATCGGAGATT
>SNQJ01S0060176.1:44684-75558 GCA_010110895.2 Picea sitchensis
TGTGTGACTGATGCTCTTTACTTTTATTGTCCATATGCTGTATAATGTTGATGATCACTTGAAGAAAGATTAAGAATGTATTAATAGACTTAAAATTGTTTAAGCACAATAACAACCGATTCACCCCCCCCTCTCAATTGTCTTAGTAATTTCAACAAGGGTGAAGGTGGAAAATATCCAAAGCAAGTTTCAAAAGGTGATTTACTAGAGAAGTGTGGACTTCTTTGTTATAAGAGTGTTGTATATAGATCATATTTTCATCCTAGGTATTTAGATGTTTCTGATTGTAACCCCTCAAAAGATTCACCAAATTAATGTTCATTACTTCTATTTGCCCATTTTTCAATGGATGGAATAATGCAGACCTCTTGAGCTTAGTGTCCATCTTCTCCCACATTGTAGTCTAGAAGGAACTGAGAAATCTGGTGTCCCTATTTGAGATGATGCTCCTTGGTATCCCAAAGTGCACCTAGATGTATTCGAGAAACAAGTTTGATGCTTCCTATCCCTTGATGGTATTTTTATAAGGCATGAGAATGCACATTTTGCTGACCTTGTCAACTACCACAAATAAATAGTCATGTCCCTTTCTGGTTGTTGGTAAACCTCCCACAAAATCCATCGAAATACTTTCCCATGGTTGAGTGGGTACATGTAAGGGATGGTATAGACCTTGCTTCTTGTTATTGGGCTTACTAGTACAAATTATTTTACATCCTCTAATATATCGTGCTACATCTTCTTGCATTTTGGGCGAGTACACATACCTCTGTAAGTTGGAAACTATCTTCCCAACACCAAAATGTCCTATGACCTTGGAGGTATGAGCCTCTCTAAAAAGATGCAATCGTTCACCTTTAGGAACACAAATCTTGTCGATGTTGTAGAGTATACCATTTTGGAAATGATAGTCAACCTTGCTATCACCTTCTTCTATATGAATTTGGACATGTAGCTGTTGAAACACCTCATTGAATTTCCTCATATTCTATGTATGCCTCTTTGTATGCATCATGGGTAAAAGGATCCATGTGTATTAGAGTTCCCAAATATGTAATCTTAGTTGAGGGTGGTCATGAAAGCATGTATGCCAACTTGTTTGTGCTACCCTTCTTATAATTTATGACCAAATAAATTTTTTATAAGAACCCCTTGCACCTGGAGTGACTAGTTTGTTGTAACTTACTCTGGGCTTGCCAATACTAGAGAGGTCGGTGATTTTTGTCGATGATGGTCTCCTTGACCATCAAATAGTTCTTCCACTCTTTGACAACTTGTACCAAGGTGTAAAGATATTTGTTGTAGGTAGGGTAGTTGAGGACCGCCCCATGAAATACTTCAGAATGATAGCAGACATGCCTTCCTCCCTACATCAAGACTGCTCCCATGGAATACCCACTTGCATATGTCTCCACTTTGAAGGGCTTACGTAAGTTTGGTAGAACGAGAAATATTTCTTGAATAATCTTTATTTTCATCTCATCAAAGGCCTTTTGTTGATTCTTCCCCCACTGGAAACTCTTACTACCCGCTATTATTGCGTGGAGTGGTGCAACTACTACTAAAAATGAAGCTATGCAATTATGAAAGTACTGCGTTTCCCCAACAAATCTCCTAACTTCTGTTCAATTTGTAGGACTTGGCCATTTGAAGATGGCATCCATATTAGCAGGATCTATCTTGAGCTTGCCTCCACCGATCACATACCCCAGATACACTAAATATTGCTGAGCAAACTCACATTTCTTGAGATTGGCCAACAACTGGTGCTTCTTCAGGGTCTTTAACACCTCCATAATATGTGATATGTTCTCCTCCTAGGTAGCACTATAAACTATTATATCATCCAAATAGAAAATAACAAATGAATCTAGATAAGGGCGTAAAACATCATTCATTGGTCTCATAAATGTATGTAGTGCATTGCATAAACCGAATGACATAACCAACCACTCATGCAAAATTTACCTTTTCTTACAGGAAATATTCCATGTATCTTCTTCTTTGACTCATACCTAGTGATATCCTAATTTCAAATCCAACTTAGTGAAGTAATTGGCATGTTGCAGCTGGTCCAACATATCATTGATCTGGGACAGAGGGTACAGATTCTTTAGTGCAATGTTGTTCGATGCATGTAATCAATATACATTATCCAAGTCCCATCCTTCTTGGGCACAATTATTATGGGTGAACCACAAGGTGAGGTACTTGGTCGAATCACACCCTAATCCAACAACTACTGCTACTACTTCTTTAATTCATTTACTTCCAGAATGAACTATCTATACAACCCAATATTCAGAAAGTGGGAGTTTGGTAATAATGGGATTTCATGCTCCACTTCCCTCTTAAGTGGTAGCCGTTTAGTCTTGTGGAGCACTCCCATGTATGTATTTAGAAACTCCTCCAATTCATGTTTCTACTCCTTAGTACACCCTTCTAGATATATATTGACTTTTAATGACACTTCACTAGAGTGATTTTCCCTTAGGAAAAGTAAAACATATTTCTTTCTAGAAGTGATCAATTTCTTATCTTGAATGACACTTACCAGTGAAATTTTTTATTTTCCTTTGTGCACGTTGATGATGAATGATTTACCGTCCTTGATGAGGCAATATTGGTTGGATTTCTGCGTGAATATGCCATCTCTCATATACATGTAGGGGCTTCCAAAAACTACTTTGCATACATCTAGTGGTACTACATCCAATTCTACTTCATCTATAAAATAAACAATTACAACAAATTTAATCTTTTAGTACTTTGTTACCTTGATCTCTTCATCCTTGTTTACCCAACCCAATGGATATGGTCTAGGATGATCGTGAACCTCCAATCCAAGCTTGCCGACTAGATCCACTGCGATGATATTAGCCTTTGAACTTGAGTCAAACATGGCATCTATCTTGGTCTTCCTGACTTGAATCTTGATGTGGAAGAGTTTGGTATTCCTAGTGATGAAGGCTACTCAAATTCACCTCCTTCTGTATATATGTGCAAACAATATTTTCATCCACATTAGAGCTAATTTCAACCTGATTTCTTGAATATGTTGCTAGAAGGTTCCATTCTTGTGGCCTATGTTTTCCATATACTGTTCTTGTACACATGCCTCATCCATTGTCCTTGGCTTGAAGAGCATCACCTAATTTCATATATGGTTGTATAAACCCCCCAAATGAGTACATCTGTGTTCTTGGGAGAGATACCCAACATGATGGCCATCTTTCTGAACTCAGTGGTCTACTCATGTACACTTTGCCCCTGCCTTTGCCTGTAGTAGTGCCACCAAATTCATTAGTCGACAAGGTAGAATTGGGACTTGATGAGGGTTTTGAAGTCCTCCCACCTATTTAATGGTAGATCACCCTCCAACCTAATTGTTTCTGTATGGATTTCCCACCAGGTTAAAGCATGGCCCTCTAACTTCAATATAGAAAATGAAATGTTTTTCTCTTCATCTATATGGTGAGCGCTAAAATAAACTTCTAGTTGTTGCAATCAATGATTCAGTTTTACTGCATCGATCTCACCTTAGTATGGATTTATGTCCACTTTAACTTCTATCGTGAATAGGGACTATGGAGGGTTTATGGCACTGGAAATTGACTTCTCTTTTTCGGTTTCTTTCCGTGACTCCTTTTCTGGGTCTTCATTATATCCCGATTTCCCATCTGATTTGATCTCTGAGTTTGAGCCTCCAACTTCTTGGAAGAATCTGAGCTTGCTTGATAGATACACCATGAGGAGGGACATATTGCGAGATATGTCAACGACTTTATCTTCTATCCTTGAGAATATCTCCTCTACCGGATCTCGAGGGTTGTTATGAATAGACTCATTTGCCATGGCTAGGGTTTCTGTGACTTCTCTTTAAGTTGATTCCTGGATCCTGAAACTTTCCACAAATACCCCAAGAAAACCTGCTTTGATACCAATATGATATATGAATTTTTGTGGGTATTCCTTGCACTAGAATAGTTTGTCACAATAGATATGATAAATAAAACTAAAATCTACACTATGAAGGTTAAATTCCTTTAGGTTCTAGAATATTTAGTTATTGATTTTCTGCTTATGCATGAAATAGATAAAATGTAGAAAATAGAGAAAAGTAAAATAAAATCACACACCATCCACAAAATAACAAAATTATTTTCTGTAGGAAACCCTTACGGGATAAAACCTGGCTAGAAGGTGAAGTTGCTCTGCTCTCTTTTCTATGGTATGGAAATAATGGAAGTACAAAGGAGAAGGCACTCACAATGGATTTACTTGAGACATGTGGATTGTTAGGATGCTACAAAACATTAACCCCGTTTGTTATTCATTCTAATTTCCCACTCCTAGTTTTTTTTCTCTGCTATAGAAAAAAATACATTAACATAGAATGGAACCCCTTCTCCTCTTAGTGGCCTGGTATTTAACATATCCCAATAGATAGCTAGGGGTAGGTTTTGACTTCCTCAACCCTCAATTAGTGATCGGGTTTGGAACTTCTAGAATGTTCTTATAAAATTCACTACATCGCCACCTAAACACATTAAAATAATGGGGGTTGGCGTGGCATCCACTCGCACCATGGTGACAAGTACAATAGGTCAACTTGCAGGAGGCATAACTTTCACCTACAAACTTCGATTGAAGTGATTTTTGCACCGTTGGAAAGGTATTGGCGTGTAGAATATAAATGGTGGCTCCATAGTAAGGTTTGGACCATAAAAAGGCGTCGTTTGATGCCTCAAAATGGATTTGGAATATTTTAGACGATTTTTTGGACCCAAATTTCCAAATTTGGATGAGTTGCTAAAATGGATCTACAAGTTGATTTCTCCAATTTTTTCACACAGAAAGCATCAAGATAGATGTAAAATAATATAATGATCAACTCTGGATCACCTTGATTTTTTTTTGTTCACTAGTATATTGAATCTAAATTTTATATTGACTAGTAAACAAATAGGATAGTTGACTTAGTTGTGAATCAACTATGATCATATTTAAATCGTATTAAATATGGGTGCCTTTGACAAAGATAAAGCCTTGATTTTGCAGAAATTGCAAGAAGGTTGTTTCCTTGCAGGAATCTCATGACTAAATAAGTGAATATTGGAAATTGTTGTTGCTCGATTGTAGACGGTAAATGGAAGATTGAAGGATCAGTTGGTGACGACCCATATCTAGTTGGAGGATGAGGTTGCCCTCTTTCATACAACTATTTTGTAGAGGTATGATGAGAAATCTAGGAAGATTAATGTTTTGGAAAGAACATTGCAAAGTGTCTTTTAGAATCTTTAAGAGCTCTTGATGATGACATTTTATGACATGTTAGTATGTTTTTAACTCAGGCTAATAATAATCACAAAAGTTCTAGTAGACATAGTGTATGAATAAAATTTTATGGTGACTTTTATGAGCACTCTCATATTTATTTACACATGTTTTGGAGACATTTTGAAATCAATGCCAAAGGAGTTGGAAGATAGTGTATCATAGTTTTTTAAAATAACCTCACATCGTGGGAACATGAGACTCCAAGGAAATTATTACCATTATGAAAAATATATTATCGCTGTTGGTATAGACATTCAAATATATTTTGTGTAGATAATCACCATAAATAGAATTATATGGTTCAATTTTCCTCCATACTATTTTTTGGTTTACTAAATTTTGTCTTTATCCTAAGTTTACAAAAGGGTGAAAGGGGTTGCATGGGTGCCAAGTGTCGAGCAAGGTCCATGTATACTTAATTCTGGTTCCTAATGGAAATTGAACCATTCCAACCATTGGAATTATCATGGTTACCTAGCAGTCTTGTTGGATATGTGGAAGGCGAGCTAGGAAAGCTCTGAAACCTTGTTTTTACTATGAATCCATGGAATTATAGGAGAATTGTATTGGGAAATTCAATGCACAATTATGGTTGGGTCACCTTGAAGAAGGTAGGATCCCTAGAGTGAGAATTTCTTGGGTGGTTTCCCAAGGTGTGAAGCCTAGAGGGTACTCAGAGACTCTTGAGTGCAGCTGGAGTTGTTGGAGCCATAGTGCTCTGAGACTTCCTGGATGGCCTGTGCTGGATCCCTGGAAGGGAATTGGGATATATCGAGGGACCATGGTGTGAAGAAGAGGGTACACTTCCTTGGATTGTGCACGATGATGAGGAATTAGAGACTATATTTTGGAATTGCTGTTGGAGTTTGGTACCTTGGCTAGAGAACACATTCATTGTTTTGGAGACCATAGCTAGCTTTAGGTAAGTCATTTCCCTGGAGGAGTCATAGCCCTAGTTTGGGGGTGACATGCTATTGAGAGATTCAGAGCTGGGAGGAACGTTCGAGGTTTGCAACTAGTAGGTGAAATTAAAAGATAAGTACTATATTCTTTGTGATGATGTTAAATGCTATGTTGTTATGTTTTAATGTCGTGCATTATATAATGGTGTTTCTATGGTAGTGTATGTTATTCTCCATGCTTGATTTAAATGCAATTATGTGTGTGTATTGTATAGAACTAAGGATTTTTAGTATCATTTGTAGGGTGTATTATTCTAGTATGGTAAATGTGGTTATTATGGTGAATTTAGATGGAAATTGGTGGAATTTTGTCTTTTTTATCCTAAATTTCAATCCAACGTATTTATGATTCCATTTTAGAACATATCCCTGTCTCTTGGTTTGTTTATGAGCATCATAGAAAGATCAAGGTTGAAATGATATTTCATAACTAATTCTATCGATATAAACCCATGGATTGTTGAGAATACATAAGATGGATTCGAGAGATTGTTGAGTTGTAGTAATTAGTGGTTACTAGGTTGTCTTACTTCGAGTATGTCTCATCTTGAAGAGGGGAAGAAAAGAGATTGAATAAATTATTTTGTTTTCGAAGGAAGAAGTTCCTTGTTTCCATCTTGCTACTTGATTTTTTTCTAGAGAATTGGTTGCATATGTGCCAATAGTTATTGAACAAAATATTATCATTTTCACTTGACATTTTGGCTTATGTACGTAATGGTAAAGGGTTGGATTTCATTTGCATGTGACTATTTGAATGGTGAAACTTTCTAGGAGGAGTCTTTGCATGATTACATGACTTTATGCCTCAACACATAAACTAATTAAATGCTCACGTGATCAAGGAAATATGAAATGGATTGAATGAGAAACTTGGCATATGATAGGGTGACTATACAGATTTTGTAATATGCCAACCTTCTTGTTGAAAGAAGAGGAAATGATAACCAAGAAACAATTGGTATCTGTATGATCACATGGTGCTCGTAGTAATAATGATCCTTATTGAGTTAGCTTGGGATGAAATACTTAACTAAGTAGATCCATGTGCTACTTGAAATTTTTCTAGAGAATTGGTTGCATATGTGCCAATAGTTATTGAACAAAATTTTATCATTTTGGCTTGACATTTTGGCTTATGTACGTAATGGTAAAGGGTTGGATTTCATTTGCATGTGACTGTTTGAATGGTGAAACTTGCTAGGATGAGTCTTTGCATGATTAAGTGACTTTATGACTCAACACATAAACTAATTAAATGCTCACGTGCTCAAGGAAATATGAAATGTATTGAATGTGAAACTTGACGTATGATAGGGTGACTATATAGATTTTATAATATGCCAACCTTCTTGTTGAAAGAAGAAAAAATGATAACCAGGAAACAATTGGTATTAGGATCATCACATGGTGCTTGTAGTACTAATGATCCTTATTGAGTTAGCTTGGGATGAAAAACTTAACTAAGTAGATCCATGTGCTAGATGGATGTTTTGATAATTCTTGCAGTAGATGTGATAACTATTATTCTTGGTATATATAACCATGCAAGCTAGTGGCTTGATTTTGTTGATTTTATGACGTTATGTGTTCATGATGTTATGATAGCTTAAGAGCCTATGACATTTACATACAATGTTATGTGATTCCATTTAATTCTGTTGATGAAATACTATGTCTTTGATGAAGAGTTGTTGACGTTATATTTCTTATGATAACATCTCCTAATGTGATACCATCATGTAATATCATGGAAATATCTTATACTAAGATGTTGTATGATGAAATTCATAGGCATGTGGTGATTACATGATGACATGTGAGAGTTAACATGTGTATGATTTCTATAAGATGATGATATTACGATTATAACTAATGCACTGGTTGCATGTTGTGAGGTGGTGATTGTCAGAAAATATACCAGTGGCCGAGTGGAGTGATTTATTTGATGATCTCATGGGAACCCATAACCAAGAAGGAGAATATTTACAAGTAATAGCTTATGGGCTACAAACATCTCAATTATTGGATAGTATGAAAATAGATAGGCATGAGATTTCTTATTATTCATTAGTATGATACACGTATAAGTACAATGATGTGACCCTTGGATATGTATTCCAAGAGGTCTCTTGGAATCCCTACAATGGTTAAATCTTGTGATGTTTCATATTCATTCTTCGAGTAACCCTAAACAGATTATGTTTCTAACATTCCCCCCCTTACTCCGAAGGGGTGTATATGATTTCAAGAAGAAAGCTAAAGTTTGGAAGTGGGAAGCTAAAATATATAAGTGTGAAAATACCAATTGGTTGAATGTGCTCTCTGAATTTGGTGGTTTTGGGATGATGACAAACCGAATTGACAACATAAGCTAGTGTATTCTACTAAATGGTGATGGTGGTTTAAGGAATACTACAAACCAATGGTAGTTTAAGGATGAACATAAAGTTTGGAACTTGGTTCTAAGCTCAATCGTTCCCAGAACATTTCCTAAGTTAGCTAGAAGCTGAAGCTAATGTCTTTTGGTAATTGGAAGTGATCTTGAATGTTGGTTTAAAGATGACCATAAACGTTTCTGTAGCAGAAGTTGAAAGTCTTCTACCAAGTGGAGGTTTAAGGAAAACCGCGAACCATTGTCTAGCAGAAGATGTAAGTCTTCTACTGAATGGTGGTTTAAGGAAAACCACAAACAAATATGGTGGTTTTGGGTGACCACAAACTGAATCACGCTCAATTTTCATGCTCACTTGTTACTAATCGATTGATAAGAGTTTGAAACTTGAATCCTGGCTACTAATCGTTGATGTTGTCCCCCCCTATCAGAGACAAGGTGAGAAGATGAAAATTTATCCACTGCAATATTTGTCAATACTTGAGTTAAAATTATTCGGTATGAATGAGATATCTTATTGGCTATTGATGATCATTTCCAAGAAGTCATCCACCCATAGTGGTTTTTTACTCTTGCAATTTTGTTGTTGTTAGAACATCTGTCAGAAGGATGATTGTCTTTTCCATAATGATCACAAGGATGAATATCGAAGCAATGATCTTCCGCATGGCCAACTCACTGACAATATTGGCATTTCAGAATCTTCTCTTGAACTGGAGTAGGTGAATATGAGCCTTCTTGAAGCAATCTATCACTCTGGAACTGGATTGTATTGGTGTAATCAAGAATATGAAAGGTGACATCCTTTTCATATCCGATACCAATTTTGTGCTTATTTTTTCCGATTTCTTCCCAAGGTCTAATGATTGGCTTGGAAAGAGGAAGGTGATATTCATGTGCATTCATATCTGAATCTTTATCATTGAGTTTCTCTTGCGCTGGTTGTTGGTATGAATATGAATCATCATCTTCATCATATTATAAAAGAGGTTTCTAAACAAGGACTAGTTCAGAATGTTGTCGAAGATTCTTTCACTCAAGTGCATTGTGAAGCAGTCAAGCCTGAGTTTTCAACAATGTTGATTTGGCTTGCGAAACTTGCAAGCATGTTACAACAGACTACAAAGTGGTTTTGTCAATGGTGACTATATTGTCCACTGCATACAATATTAGAGTGCTTAGTAACTATAATAATACCTCAACTCGAGCCATTTAAAGACACATTTAGAGTCATAGGTTTCTTGCAACTCCACCCAAACTTTACAATGAAAACTCAACAAATGAAGTGTGTCAGATTCTACTGAAAATGCACCTATTTACAAGAAAAATACACATATGAAAAATACAGCTGCCACCATCGTCCTTCATGTCAAGCTTAGTTATTCCTTCAGATCATGTTCCAATGCTGAGTGCTTATTCACATATAAAAACTCAACTCAGTGAAACATTAACTATCATAAGAAAACATGATTTCACAAACCCTACTTCTCGAGATTGTGACAAATCTTCAGTTGTTTGTTTATTATTTTATCATCAATGAGATTCTACTACTGCAAATTCAATCTTATAGAGGTTTTGTTACCAATGTAAGAGTAATGATCGGTCTAATGATATTAAATATTTCCCTTTCTCAAGGTTTTCCTTCGGACCAAGATGAAAGATGCATGCAGATTGATAGAATTCAATGAAACTCAACTTCAATTCATGTCAAATAGAAACTCTTCTATGATAACCTTTGTCAGGTGTGCTAAGAGAACCAAAGAATTGTGTTGCGTGGAGACACCAACGATGCCAATTAAATTCAAACACTGATAGGCAAACAAAACAAAAAAAAATCGACCTTCCTCCTCCAAGAAGGAATGTATTAATGCGATATTACCAAAAACATTGCCTCCATAGGATTGCTCGTCACCTTCGTTAATTTCAACTACAATTATCACAAAGTAATACAAGCCAAGGAGTTCTTGCAATGGCTTAAGCTCCCCATATAGTTCAATTGCATTCCAAACAACCTTCCTCAAGACCAAACCCTTGACTCAAACATTAACAACTTTGTTTCCAATCATATGAACAACAACTTTGATAACTCGACATTAGAGTAGTTGATCCAACGACTGGATACCAATGAGAATGATCCTTCAATATGTTGTATATTTTATAATCCATTTCTTCCATGGGGTTGATAGGTTGCAAAGAAGATGAATATTCCTCACTCTATGTTCTGGATGTAGTGCACTACAATTTTCGCCGTCTATCATCAATTCTACAATGGAGAAACATGGGATTCGAGGAAAATGCCAGAGAGTGTGAGCATTTATATTCCCAACCTTCCTGAACTGAAATTGGGGGATTTACCTTTGTCTTTCACAAGTATGGTAAGAAAACCACAAAATTATTTCCACCAAGTAAAGAGGTTGTACGACGTAATTAAGTCACATGAGGTAAAGTTATAGATGTTGGACAGTCACATGAATGAATAGTTGTTGCGAAAAATGAATGAGTAGTCGAGGTCGAGGGGCATGTTGAGGGTGAAAAATAGAGAGCATGTGAATTAGGGTTTCTCTTAGACATAAAAAATCACGAGTGAAGATAGATGGGACTGAGCGGAGGAGAGAAACACTCCAAACCCAAACACCTAAATAAGCGAGAATAAGGATGAGGAATGCATACATATGAGTAGAATAGTAGGCACTAGCAGATAGAGGTCAGAGAATGTGCACCCATGACAAATTTGCAGGAATATTGGAAGAAAACAAATGGACGCACATATTGGAAGGCAGCGGCCAAACACATTTCACCCGAGAGGAAGAGAAATGCTTAGCTATGGATAACTACCATAGACTAAATGAGGCCTAAGAACTAAGGTGCTCTGATACCACTGTTGGACAGTACATAAATAGATAGGTGTGAGAGTGATTATCATTCATCAGTATGATACAAGTATAACTACATTAATGTGACCCTTGGATTCGTATTCCAAGATGTCTCTTGGACTCCCTACAATGGTTACGTCTTGTGCATTTCATATTCCTTCTTTGAGTAACCCTAAACATATTACATTTCCAACATCAATAAGCTACTTATTCTAGTAATTCTTATTCCTTGTATTGGAGTTGTGATGTCAAAGTCTAAAGAACGACTAGAGTGTTACTCGCTAATGGAGTTGTGGAATTGGACTTCGATGCCTAGGGTTGTGTACTCAACAAAGTATAAGGAGGGAGTTTTGGTGCATCCTTTTGAGATGCCTCAGTCTGGTGCCTTAAATCCCTAATAGACTTAGATTCACTGGTTTGGTGACTTAGAGCCTTAATATACCAATATGAGCTCTAGTGTCTTAGAGCCTTGATAGACCTAGATACCCATGGCCTGGTGCCTTGGATCCCTGATAGACCAATATGAGGTATGATTCCTTAGAGTCCTTATAGACCTAGATGCCTTGGTTTGGTGCCTTAGAGCCCTAATAGATCAAGAGGCTTCAAGACTGGTTCTAAAAGTTGGAAATAACTACTTAAGTATTGCTTGCACTTCCTAGGAGCTTTCGATGCATGCTATAGCCAATGGCCTTATACTAGTTCATGAGAGGGTGTTGTGGAATATAGGAGGAGCTAACAGAGGGTGTGGTGGAAGATATGAGGAGCTAACAAAGGGTGTGGTGGAAGATATGTGGAGCTAATTAAAAACCTATAAGAAACATAATCAATGTTAACTTCAGGATGAAGTTCCTTGAAGGGAGGGAATATGTCATGCCCCATGTTATTATTAAATAAATAAATAAATCATAATAATAAAGAAGTATATTAATTATCAAAAAGGGATCATAATAAGTACTTAAAAATAAATATTTGGGTAATAAAGAAAAGGGTAAAATAAGTAACGATAATNATGTCATGCCCCATGTTATTATTAAATAAATAAATAAATCATAATAATAAAGAAGTATATTAATTATCAAAAAGGGATCATAATAAGTACTTAAAAATAAATATTTGGGTAATAAAGAAAAGGGTAAAATAAGTAACGATAATTGATGGAAAAAACCTAATAAGTAACAGTTATTTATCATGGATGGATTCTATATAAGGACTGAGAAGAAAGAGAAAATAGAATCTCATCTTGCTTGGGAAATTTGAGGACAGGGCCAAGAAGTGTTGGCATAGTATTTGATCGATGGCTCGAGGGTGACCTAGTGTTAAAGTGATATAGTAGTAAGGTCTACGGTTGGGTGGAGAGTTGTCCCCCACTTTTTGTTGCTATTTGTCAGATCATTGATCGAGGAATTGCTACGTTTAAAAGTCACCATATTCAAGTACATTGGGTTTCTTCACCGCAAGTAAGTTCCTCACCTCTCACTGCTCCTATGAGTTAAGTAATTTTTATTGAAGTCCCTATGTTAGAAATCAATGGTTAGTTGAGTTGATATTGATTGGGTAAATTTTGTATTTTATTTTCATTAGGAGATTGAGCCATTACAATGTCCATGTTGTTATCTTACAAGATAATATATAATCGATGCATACAATATAAATTCCCCTTTTGTTGTAGAATACACATAAGTTTCAACAAGGGGTTTTTCTGATTCTTAAAGGCCATTATTCATGCATGATTCTAAAAGTTGATAAATTATGAAGTTGTTTGTTCTTATCCCTATAGAACTCATGAATCCTTGTAGAACATGGATTTGAGAAACAATATCGATTCATGTTCAAACAANTGATTCTTAAAGGCCATTATTCATGCATGATTCTAAAAGTTGATAAATTATGAAGTTGTTTGTTCTTATCCCTATAGAACTCATGAATCCTTGTAGAACATGGATTTGAGAAACAATATCGATTCATGTTCAAACAAAAATCTATTTACTGATGAGACATTAATTTACAAAATTTGAAAATGAAGGCACCCACCTATTTTGGAAACTTATGGACTTGATTTTATTGTGTCAATATCTTGTACACGATCATTTAATTATACTCATGTCACTTCTTTAACAATATTTTTACCTTGAAAGACATGGAAGGTGAGAATAATCCCCACTTCCGACTCCTTTGCCAAAGGTCGCAACCAAAAACATCCATCAAAAGCATTAATTTAGCCATATTACATATCACAAACAAAGGAAATATTTACTAAAAAAAAAACCATATTTGAGTTGAAAAAAAACATGAGAAAAAGTAGAATTTTCATGTTAAGCTATTTTATTCATTAAAAGGAAAAATGATTAGGAGCAAAATAAACATGGATAGGAAAAATGCGGTGTCATGGAAGAAGTGAAATGAGATGATAAACTTTAATTTCTCAAGTTAGAATACACATGAGTTATGTTAAGAAAATTAACACAAACCTTGTTCTCCTAGTTGCATTTAAGCTTCAAAAACACTACAACAAAGTATTTTTGTGATAATTCTTGTCGTGTGGGAGAAATAAACTTGCGTGGACCACACTTTCAAAGGAACTCATAAAAAACAGTTCAACAAAGTAATTTTGTGATAATTCTTGTAGTGTGGGAGAAATAAACTTGCATGGACCACACTTTGAAAGGAACTCATAAAATGGATGCAAGTTTAAAAAAACATCGYTTYTTACCAAATTAGATTCATTATTAGTGATTTAACTAATATGCATAAATTTATAATCGAGAAAGAAAATATGGAGAATTTTCGAAAATCCAAAAGCATTTTATTGCTATGGCTCCTATCCTTGAAAGCTTCTACTACTAAATAAGTATACATTATGAATTATGCAAAACAATGAACTTTCTAAGTCCTAACCTCCATCTTGAGAACACAATTCACCATCAAAAGATCTACAATGTGATATCCATGCTTTAAATCATATAAAGAGACCTAACTCAAAAACATAAGAAATAAATTCTATATTCAAATTTCCTATCCACGTGTTAATAGGTATTCCAAAAGGACTAATGTTTTGAAAGTCTCTCTCCAACTCTTCTTATCCAAGACATTCAACCTGACAACCCAAAGCTTATTTTACTCAACTAATTCCAATACCGCTAGGAGGGTTTGTTTTCACAAAACCAAAATCTTAACATTTCTTAAGATTGAAAGAAAATATTCATGCTAGTTTCATTCCAAGTATTTCTGAAAATAGATTTTTTACAAAAGTCAAGAAATCAACACTAAATTCTTTCATCTTTTACAATAATTTAAAACCTTTCCAAGATATATCCAACTTATGGTCTTTATCATACATTGTTTTTAAGAAAAAAGGGTCAACTTTTCATCCCTTCAAAGCTTGCATTTTAAGCCATTATGCATATCAGGAAGGGGGATTATATTGAAACACAAACATGTGATCTGAGAAAATAGAACTTGAATATTTTAGGATACTAAAAAAATGTTGACAACTCTCCATTAATTTGATCTAGATTGGATCATCATATAATTTTTCATCTTTTTTGGTATTTTCTAGGTGGAAAATTGGAGGAATCGACTTGTAGGGCCATTTTAGCACATGTCTTGGTTTGGAAAATTGGGTTTGAAACCTTCCGGAGCCATTTTGTGGCATTAAATGACATTTTTTGGTCAATAAATTTTTGAAACTCCGATAAATTNTTGGAGGAATCGACTTGTAGGGCCATTTTAGCACATGTCTTGGTTTGGAAAATTGGGTTTGAAACCTTCCGGAGCCATTTTGTGGCATTAAATGACATTTTTTGGTCAATAAATTTTTGAAACTCCGATAAATTCTCTACACATCGAGAGCTTTCCAAGAGTGTAGGAATCGCCTCAATCAGAGCTTGTATGCAAAAGTTATGCCTACCACAAGTTGACCTACCTTATTGACCACCATGGTACGAGTGGATGCCATGTTAGCCCCCATTAATCAAATGTGTGAGGATATCTATCTATCTATCTATCTATCTATCTATATATTTTCAAGAAGATTCTAGAAGTTCCAAAACTTATCACTGATTAAGGGTTGAGGAAGTCAAAAACATAACCTTGGACGACTATTGGGCTATGTTAAATACTAGGTTAATAAGAGGAGAAGGGGGTTCCATTCTTTAGCATTTTACTTGTTTGATAGCTAAGAAAAACATATAGGAGTGGTATTTTGAGAGGATAATAGAGGAGGATGATGATTCTATAGCAACCTTTTGGGCAACGGTTTCATAGGAAACTCCATAGTGAGTTCCCATTCCTTTGTATTTTAATTTTGATAACAAAATAAAAGAGAGTAGAGCACATGCCTCACCTTCGGGCTATGTTTTCTCCTGTATTGGGTTTCCCAGGGTAAATATTGTTTTTATTTGTGTGGATGGTGTTTTTCATTTTCCTGTGCTTTTATTTTCATAATTTAGTTATTTTCTATAAAAATTGAGCAATAAGCTAGACACAACAAATCTGAGATCTAAGGAAATACACCCTCATAATAAAAAAGCTTTTAGAATATTACAAAATTTGTTGTGATGAATTGTTCTAGTGGAATATCCATGGAAGTTTGCAGAGAATAATTGTCCACTCAAATGTGACATGAGAAATAATGGCCATTCTATAGGTCTCTGATCCCCACAGATCCATGCTGGTTGCTACATCTACCATATTGTATGCAGAAAAATTAATAACCACTATTATTTAATCTCAATAATATTATGTTCTGAATTTGGTTGGAATCCAAAACAAAAAGGAAATTTTTGTAGACCCACGACGAACTAACCAATGAAAATACAAAAACACAAAAGTATGATACAACTAATATTATAAGTGCTATTGAGATTATAGTACATAACAATGACCTTGGATTAAACAAATATGGAGTTACACAGACTAAGGGTCATGTAGAGTACATAGTTAAATGAAAAGAAATATTGTATTCATTGCAAACTACATTGTGTTATAAAAACAATGAAACAAAATCATATTCAATACATGCATCTATATATGGAATTTGAAAAAAAGACTATAGGGAAATCACAAGCATAGATATAGTTACTCTCCCATTGGTAGATTTGGTTTCTCCCGCAACACAATGATATTTACAAATTATAGAGCAAACCTTTGTCAACTTTGAGGACCTTCACTCATGATAAAATTGCTTTTTCGAATCTCACTTCATCTTTGTTAGCATTGCTTACACACACTTTGGGTTTGCTTCTGCAATTTGAACAAGGTTATGCTTACTTCCACCTAGGGCTTCCTTTTTAGAATCAAAATAGGGTGTGGGAAAATGGCTATGGGGATAAAAGAAACATCGAGGCATTTGAAAAAATGGATCAGAGCAGCTATGAACTTACTTGCATGAATGCTTCTATCTTGTCATCCATCTCCCTCACTCTACAATAGTAAATTCCATTGAGTAGTATCATCGTGCTCATGAAAATGGGGACCATAATGTTATGGTAACAAACATTTCCTTCGAGGTGCGTGTGGGGGGTGAACCATTGGAATGTTCAATCATTGGAATCAAGGGTTTTGAATAGGATGAAATCATTGAATGTTTAGGATACTCCACAAAGTTGCGATCTTCCCAACTTAATTCAATGTTCCATTGTGGTCATTTAGTATTAATATAACAAAAAATGTAAGGTCCACTTATGATGTCAATTTATGAGAAATATTTTTTTCAATTATATTGATTATCTAAGGATGACTTGAAAAACTATTATTAGTCCAACTTATTCATTCTTTTACCATAGTCAAGAGAGTAACCAAAGGAGGAGGACACCATGGATAGCTCATGAAAAATATAAATATATGTAAGTTGGATTATTTCTATTACTTTTGGTGATACTTAATGTTATCAATCTATGCTGCTATGTTTATATTGCATGCCTATATGCATATAGGAGAGTGAAGCAATTTTTATATGGTATAACCAATTATATACAAGTTCGTCACTAATGGAAAATCATATGCATATGAAAATGTTTCCTCCCTTTGTCTTGAGGTGCGCAAAGTATACAAAATGGAAGAAGCACCCTCATTTCATTTCAGTATGGTAATTCATAAAAATATAGCTTATAATATTAGCAATGTTTTTTTTTAACCTATTGTTCATACCATTGTAAATTTGCATATGATTAACATACAATATTTATCCGTTGTTGTTGTTGAGTCCATATTGTAATTCATAATAAAAAATTCTGAATCCTTAAAGATTTCTAAATATTATGGATTTGATGGAAAAATGCTAATACTAACAATTTTTAACTACTTTAAGGTTTTTAAATATCACGATTTTAAGGGGATTACTATAAATGTTAGTTGTATGATTCATTAACATACATATGATTTACAATTTTTTTTTCAAGGAAAAAATTCACAATTTTTAAATATCACGATTTTAAGGGGGTTACTATAAATGTTAGTAGTATAATTCATTAACATATATATGATTTACAATAAAATTTTCAAGGAAAAAAATCACAATTTCTATTAATATTAATTCTATTAATAGGGAGAATGGAACTCACCCTTCTCAAGTGCTTAAAGCATGACACATAAATGGAGAATTGCCAACATTTTATATAAGAGGTATCAAATTCATTGCCATATACCAAAACAAAAATAAATTGTTCTTAAAAAAAATGTATCAATATAAAGAACATTAATATAGATAGTGTAGGCTTAAACAACACCAAAACAAGGATATAAAAGGGAAAATTTATCATCTAGTTGCATTTTGATTCATTCTAAAATTAAAAAAAAATATCTAATGAAGATTGTGATTTTGATGTTGAAGTGAATCTCTCGATTCACTTCATAAAATCATTATCTATGAAGAAATAACCCCACGATATCCATATTAAAATAACAATATTTATTAATATAAATATATTAGATAGGATTTGATGAATAAAATTGCTTGGTTTTCCTATTTATACAGAGTTGTCTATAAAGGCATGATTATTTGTAAGGAGTTAATTGTTTCTTTTTTTAAGGAATATGGGAAAATTTTATTAAAAAAACTGCAGACAAGCTACAATAAAGGAGGAAATACATCTCTATATATATATTTATACAGAGTTGTCTATAAAGGCATGATTATTTGTAAGGAGTTAATAGTTTTTTTTTTTAAGGAAATTGGGAAAATTTTATTAAAAAAACTGCAGACAAGCTGCAATAAAGGAGGAAAAACACGTGTTTCCTCCTAAGAGGTCACAAGTTCAAATCCAGAGGGGGGTAGGGTATGTATACCTCCGTAGAGTTTACCAGTAAAATCGCTGGGTGGAGGAGGTCTCATACACCAATTTGGTGTCTGGCTTGGCCGTGACCTTAAAAATAGATTATTATTATTATTATTATTATTATGATATTTCAAACCTTCAAAAACCAACAGTCTGATTTCTGCTAAAGACTTCAGAGCCCTATAAATGTCAAGGATATACATAAACATATGTCCAAATACATTCCCATTGTAGTGTCTATAAAAGATACCTAAAATGAAGATACAAAAATAGAACAATAGGAGGGTTGGATAAAATCATGGGATAAATATAAGGGAGGACTTCTCGTCAATTCGAAGAGTACCTTCCGGGTCCCTTAGAGAAAAAATGGCTTGTTGATCGGCCAAAGAATTATTAAGCCCGAGGATGTGAAATAAAGAGGTTGAATGGATTTGTTTGCGTTCTTTTTGGATTTTGATTAGAATGTTCACGAGTTTCATATATGACAGTAGGGTCCCTTTATGACTAAAATTAAGAATGACCTTAGATTCTCTAAGAATAGTAAGGGATGGAATCCCATCTCTTCTTGCTAACAACAAGCCTTGATACATGGAATACAATTCTGCTTGGTCATTGGTTGTGTATCTTAGGCTCCAAGAAAAAACAAGCCTGATATGACCTTCTCGGGAAAGAAGAACCCCACCTGCACCTGCCTCCCCCGGGTTTCCTTTTGAGGAACCATCAAAACAAAGAACACATTCTGACCGCTTCCGTTTCCAATCTGCAAATTCCTCATGAGATATATGAAGTTATCAGGAAGATATGGAAAAATTAAAGGAGGAATGATGGATTTGGATGGAATGTATTCTTTGTGGAGAGGAGAAGAGTATTTTCCACCAAACTTCTTCTATTGGAAGGATATTTTGCTATCCTGACCACTGTCTCAATCAAAAGGTTGTAAATTCAGCCAAGAGACCCAAACATTTGGATGTAACCACCTTAGAGGGAGTAAAGACATCCAAAAAAATGGCACGGTTCCTAGCTAGCCATATTTTCCATGTGGTAAATTTTTGTAAAGTGAGAAAATAAGCTTTAAAGGGTTACTTGAGCCCCAACGATCCACAATAGGAGGACTGCCATCAATTGAGGAGATTGGTAATTGAGACTGAAATATTAGTTCAGGGTATGAGGCTTCCCAAGAAAAATGAGCAAACAACTCTATGGAATGGACAATCAAGGAAAATATGACTACTAGTTTCTACCTCCTGCTTGCAAAAAATACACCAGTGGGGTCCTCTATAACTTCTTTTCTGCAACTGATTTCCAGTCAGGATTTTTCCATGGCTGAGGGTCCAACAAAACATGTTGATCTTTGGGAGGCTATCATTATTCCAAATTTTATTCCACATACTCGATCTCGGTGGGAGGGTGGACTAAGCCAAGAGGGTCGCGTATCCATCTTTAACAGAGTAGGCACCATCTCCCCAACCTCTAGTGTCTCTGGTTTCAAGATAAGAAGGTGCACAACCTTCAAGCAAAGAACAAGGGTCTAGAAAGCTCCTATGAGATGATTAGGAAGATATGGAGTATGCCAACCAACCCAAATCCCTGACTAATGTCATTGAGAGATATCAAATAGAGAGAGTCTGTTATTGGAAATACACCACTGATAGAGAGGCTACAATGAATTGGTCTGAAGAAGTGGAGGATGCCCCATTATGCTATTTTTCCAAACACATATTTGCTTACCATTCCCTGGAATCCAAGTTGCTTTGCTTTGAAAAAGAGGCGATGAAGCTTGATGGCAATCCTCTTATCACCTCGTTCCTTGCTGGAATGAATGGATTATTAGCCTATGATATGTACTTAGCCTAATATTAGCTATTCTATACTATTGAGGATATGTTACATGGTACCCCTCCTTGAGATGTTTCCTCCTCGAAGCAATGGATCAATCCATCTTAAGTCAATTTTCTTTTTTTGGTACTGTTTGTTGGAAATATTCTTGAACAAAACTTCTAGAATTGTAATTCGATAAATTATTTTGATTTCAACTATAATTTCTTAGTTTTGAGTAAAGTTGAACTTTAGACCTTTTTAATATAGTCATATTGAAGATCATGTTTTGAATATTGAGGATGACGATTTGTTGATAAACGCTGATTTTGATGATTAGGGTGGCAATATGGTTTAACACTCATTCTTTCTTTTGATAAATTAGAAACAACATTTGATGTCTCAATATATTTTGGTGCATGAATATTATTGAGATTAGATACGATTTCATTGTTAACAATGAACGGGACTTCAATTGTAACCAATCTATAGATGCCGCCTTATGATTAAATCATGTCTCGATCCCAATTCCTATATACTCTTCGTCTAATAAACCTTCATTAGTAGTGCCATTAGGCATTTCCACTTTAATTGAGTCTGTGAGGGTTTCATTGTCCAAAAGTTGGATTTTAACAATTTTTTTCTTTTTCTTTTGATCCAACTAGTTTGGTCAGAGTTTTTTAGTCAACGAGTTGTTTCTTGATTTTATGTCGTGTCTTCTTCTCATTCTTTAACTTCTTGACCTTTGCAAGAATGATTTCTATAGTGATAATTTTTTTTTTTTTTTTGTNTGAGGGTTTCATTGTCCAAAAGTTGGATTTTAACAATTTTTTTCTTTTTCTTTTGATCCAACTAGTTTGGTCAGAGTTTTTTAGTCAACGAGTTGTTTCTTGATTTTATGTCGTGTCTTCTTCTCATTCTTTAACTTCTTGACTTTTGCAAGAATGATTTGTATAGTGATAATTTTTTTTTTTTTTTTGTTGGATAGGACTTTACTAATATTTTCAATCTCTTCCTTATGAGTATTTTTTATGATGTTATTTTATTGTTTAATATCTTTTATTTGTTGTTGAAATTGGTGGATCTTTGTATCTTGGAAATCCAATTTCGTTTTAAGTTAGAACAATTTCTTTGTTTTTGTCAACAAGGATTTCATTCAAATTTATTATTTTTCCTTAATTCTTCATAGCTCTATTATGGCGATTCCTTGTAACATTGGAATGCAACTTCCACATCATTTATTTTTGAGATGAGGGAACTTTCATGCATGACTTCATTATAAAGTCTTATATTGTTATCTTCTTTTTATTATGGGAAAATGTCAAATATTTCCTTCTTAAATTCAAAGTAAAATACCCAATACTTCCATCCATGTCCAACCTAAAATAATGTCGATGTTTTCACACAAATTATACCTTCAACTTGGATTTTAACATATAATCACTAATTGACAATTGACACTTGTAATTTTTTTTATGTCAAAAAATAGTTTCTGAATTATCTCAAGCTCAAAGATTTGTAATTGATTAACCAAATCGATATTAATATAATTGTCATTTCTTTTAAAATAATTCATAATGAATTTTCCTTTAATACTCTTTTTAGTTTTAATTAAAAAAAAAACCACTTACTTATCATTTCAATTTTTAATGTCGTAATTCATTTCTTTGAACTTATAAAAAATTATCACTTTAAATAAAATTTTCTTAATCCAAAAATGATATCTTTAATCACTTTCCATTTTCATACTTATAATTTTAAAACACTCACAAATATTTTTAAACACACCCTTTCATATTCCTTTTGGTGCCTTTAATTACTTTTTAAACATACCCTTTCATATATCACTCATTCTTTTAAGTAAATTTATTTCCTTAATAATTTTGATTTTTTAAATTTCCTTTTTACGTAATGTGGAATTTCTTTTTCTTTTCTTCCACAAAGCAAGCTTATATTATAAGCGCTAACTTATTGTTTGCTAATTGGAAGGGCATTTAATCAACGCTAGTAGTTGAATCTTATTGGAAGAGTGCACTTTGAATAATATTTTGTTGACACTATTTCTTTATCTTGAATAATATAGGTATTTCATTTAGACTAAGGGTTAATAGTTACAATGTTAACTTAAGGGTTAAATCTTATTGGAAGAGTGCAGTTTGAATAATATTTTGTTAACACTATTTCTTATCTTGAATAATATAGGTATTTCATTTAGCCTAAAGGTTAACAGTTATAATGCTAGCTTAAGGGTTAAATCTTATTGGAAGGGTGCAGTTTGAATAATATTTTGTTAGCACTATTTCTTATCTTGAATAATATAGGTATTTCATTTAACCTAAGGGTTAACAGTTATAATGTTAGCTTAAGGGTTATAGTGTTAGTTAGGTAGATTTGAACTTGAGTTTTATTCAAAAAAATCAACGCTAGTAGTTGAATCTTATTGGAAGGGTGCACTTTGAATAATATTTTGTTGGCAATATTTCTTATCTTGAATAATATAAGTATTTCATTTAGCCTAAGGGTTAACAGTTATAATGTTAGCTTAAGAGTTAAATCTTATTGGAAGGGTGCAGTTTGAATAATATTTTGTTAGCACTATTTCTTATCTTGAATAATATAGGTATTTCATTTAGCCTAAGGGTTAACAGTTATAATGTTAGCTTAAGGGTTAAATCTTATTGGAAGGGTGCAGTTTGAATAATATTTTGTTAGCACTATTTCTTATCTTGAATAATATAGGTATTTCATTTCGCTTAAGGGTTAACAATTATAATGTTAGCTTAAGGGTTATAGTGTTAGTTATGTAGTTTTGAACTTGATTTTGATTCTTTTAGATTTAAAATAAATATATACATATTTCATTTGGACCATTGAGATTATATTCAAAATTATATATATATATATATATATAATTTTTTTTTTTCAAGGAAATAATTTTTGGAGAAATCTAGAAATCATATGTTGTAGGAAACTAAGACTTTTTCGATAGCATACTTATTTAAGAGTCAAATTAGTCGCTTATGAGAATTGAACCTAAGTGAGAAAAAACACTCTTAACACAAACTACTTAAGCTAAATTCAATTGACTATATATATTAAAAATAGTTTGTAATGAATTAAATTATGAATTTAGAATTTAATTGTTATTAAAGAATTAAAATTGTTTATTGATCAATTAAAAAACTACTTTAATATTAATTGAAGTGAATTTAACCATTCATTTCATAACATCATTATGCATTAAAAAAGAGTCTATGATTTTTTCCCGATGGAAGTTAACCCGAACCCACCCCGATACTTCCCCACATAGTGGATGATATGGGGGTGGAAAGCAGCAGCCCGAGAGACTCGTAGCCAGGCTAGAACTCGTGACCTCTCCCCAACCTGGGAGAGTGTGCGCACGTCTTTGCCGTTCGAGCTATCCCTCGTGACCTTAAAAAAAGAGTCTATGATATCCATATTAAAATAACAAAATTGATTAATATGAATAGATTATGTAGGATTTGATGAATACAATTCCTTGTTCCCTTAAATGTTGATTAAAAAATGGTTGCGATAATTCCAAGGAACTTTTAAATAATGAATATAGTTATTTGAACTTTTCCTTGTTCCCTTAAATGTTGATTAAAAAATGGTTGCGATAATTCCAAGGAACTTTTAAATAATGAATATAATTATTTGTACTTTCTATTTATACATCCCTGTTCATAATTCTTCTTCATAGGCATAAATATTTACCATATGAAGTCAATTAATTTTTCATAAATGATAATTACTTCTAGTATTTAATTTATATTTATTTACTATTTAATTTATGATTTATATTTAGTTTAATATTAATTTTTTTAAGCTAATAATGATATATTATGATTACATTTTATAGATGTTAGATGAGCACATTTCAGTATAGTGAAGTAAAGAGTAAAAGGGTTGGTGTCCAAGGAACTGTCAAGTACCTTGTAAGTAATCGCATAAGAGGTTTTTCATAGGTCTATAGAAGGACATAAACCATCAAAACATAATTACAGTTAAAAAATCGTCCATCCCCAAAGGGTCATAGAGCATAATTAAAAAAAATGTCCACTCAATGTCTAAACAAAAAACGCGCATCAGGAGCCGAGTATGTACATAGTATAAGTAGATAACACGATAAAAGAGAGAGCCACATCTTAATGCTGAGATTGTGCTGGACCGTCGATGAAAGGGCAGTGGAAGAACTTGTGTGCATTATCTCCAACCGATTCAGTAATATGCTAGTGACCAAAAAGAAGTGGGTTTCCTTCTTTTGACAGAGTGTCTTCTACGGAGTTCCAATCCCTGTAAACATGTTGGAGAATAAAGGAGTAAAAAGAGTCCAATATATTGAAGATCTCCTCCAAAATGGGAAGTAGGAGAATATTAAGGCAAGACTAGGTTTTCCTAGACTAGTTGATGACATTCATGGACTCCCTGAAAAGTTGGATGATGTGTGCCCCCTACTCACACGCAAATTTAAGCAGTGGTAGAAGAGACATGAGCTCGACATAGTTGTTGGTACCTTGTCCCAACCCCATTTAAATTTTATAGAAGTGCGAGTCAGTTAAAAACAAGACAACATCACCCCCACAAAGGAGATTTTGTGAAGCACCATCGAAATATGCCCAGGACAATGAAGAGTCAAAAAGTTCCGAATGAGTTGCACAAATAACAGGCTTGTTCTTTTCTAGAGGAAAATGAGCAAAGATCAAAAAGCTTGTGGCTGCAATAATTTCAAGGACAATTACCTTTTCCTTGAAAATGACCGAGTTCCTAACCGACCAAATACCCCAACTAATAAGCAATGGCAAAGCTTTGATCTTCTTGTGAGCTGCCAATTTTTCCATGCCATCTCAAGGGAGGGGTTGCTCCAGTCACATGGCTGCCTCAAGCGAGCGGAAGTTTTATTCCAATATTATAACCATATATTACAAATGTGAAAACCAAAATCTGAAAACTAAAATGTATATAAATAATTTGTTACTCTTAAAATCTTTAGTCATATTTTTTGAAACCGCATGCCTTTTCATTATAATCTCCCTTTCCCATATGCACGATGGCTTAACGTTTAATCTTGAAGGGATGAAAATTATATCTCTTTTTGCTAAAATGGAAGTGTATGATAATAAGTTGAGTATATCTTGGAAAGGTTATAAATTATTGTAAAAGATGAAAGACTTTAGTGTATATTGCTTCGGTATATTTTGAAAAGGTTATAAATTATTATAAAAGATGAAGTATTTTAGTGTATAATGCTTGATTTTTGTGATAAAAATGATGTTTAAGCATGTTTGGACTGAAATTAGCACAAACATTTTCTTTGAGTGTTAAGAAATGGTGAACTTTTGGTTATATTGAAAACAAACCCTTCTAATGGTATTGGAGTTAACTCAACAAAACAAGCTTTATGATATCATAGTGATTGTCTCGGATCAAAAGAGTTGAAGAGAGACTTTCAAAACATTAGTTCCTTTGGAGTATTTGTTGACATATGGTTCAAAGAAGTTTGTAGCATATGTTTTGGAAGTGAGATATTTACATGAATAATGTGGAATAATCAAAGTTGTTAAGAAGTTAATATGTTTATCCATATTATTTTGGTCAACTTTACAACATGATATAGTAAAATATATGTTTTAAAATTAAGGGGGAAAGTTTTTATGGAAAGATGGAAGAAAGTTTGTTTCCAATATTATATGAAAATTTTGACTCTATCTTATTGATGGAAAAATAAAGATAACAATTATATCATAAAAAATGACTTGATTAAGATTATGTCTTACTCGAGCATCTTCGAAGATCAAGGCATGATGGTATTGTAAACCCAAACACATCGATACTCTACAAAGAAATAAAGGACATGTCTCATAATAGGTGCCCGAAAATGCCTTGATGGTTATAATGTTTAAAGTGAGTCCTTGTTAAATTCCAATACATGTCAACAAAATAGCAACCCAACAACTTGTAGTGGCAGTGAAATTAATCCATTTAATGATATCAATGACACAACAACTCAAGTTTGCTATTAAACAACCATGATATGTGCTCGATTAGTATTTTGGATATTCATGATTATGTGGGATTGACAATCAAGATCTAGTGCTCATTTACAATAGAAAATAAAAAAGTATATGTTATGCACTATAATTGTTAATATATTGTTGTGTGTTTTGCTTATGTTCCATCTTCATTATCATTACAAGTTGTCATATTTTGAATTATCCAAATAAAATATTTATCTAGCTATATTCTTAACCAAAAGGGTTAATTTTCTACTCATTGTAGCATAAAGTTGCAAATTGCTTGTGAGTATGTTGTTTGCATTTAGTATCATGAGAGAGCACTATAATACCATTTTTATTACATATTTAATATGCTAGACAATTGATCAAAGTGTTTAGGGACCCATTTTTTAAGAACTAAACATCATTGGTTTTATAGGCTTGTTAATTAATTTTATTAATAACAATTTGAACAAATTAAAGTGTGTTCCATTGCTCATAAAACCAATAAATACATTACATTCACACACACACACACACACACACACACACACACACACACACACACACACACACATATATATTCCATGAAAAATTCCACTATTAGGTAGTAATAAGTTTCCACATGAAGATGTGGACTAAGTATTAGGCTTGTTTGTAGATTAAAAAAAATAATCACAATGGAATAAACACTTGTTTTTTTGTTTGTTGATCCATCGATTTTACTTATTTATATATTTTTAATAACATTACCTATTCTTCACTTTCCTAAATATTTTATTTTGTAAAAGGATGACATGGTTGTCATGAATAATACATATCATTCTTGCCCTGGAAGAATGAAATTATGTGAACCATTCATTCAAAGCATGGAAAATACAAAAAGGTGTTGCCCATGAAGAATGAGATGGAGTGAACCATTCATTCATCATGACACATAACAATGTTGTTCTTGAAAAATGAGATTTTCTAAAACTATTCACTCATTATCAAGGTATGTAAGATACATAACAATATTGTTAATGAAAAATGAAACCAAGTAAATCATTCACTCTTCACCAAATCATATACTAGAATGTGTTGCTCCTTTAGACAAACCATCTACCAAATGTTATTCATTGATTATAGAGAAAACACAATCTCATTTTCTAATTATTTAGAGATAACTTAGTTTTAGAAAGAAATCCTTGTTAGTGTGATTTTTCAATGTATGTTGAATATTGTTTTCTTTCCATGTTCCATACGATGATTTAAGAATGAATTGATGTTTTATAAACATTTAATGAACGATTCTTTAAGGAGCATGTTATGTCTCCCAATGGAAGGTGTTTATGTATTCATTTTCACACTATTATCTTTTTATACTGATTTTCTCTTAATTGGTGCATAAGATTGGTTTGTTGATTTTTTCTTGATTGGTATGTAAATTCTTAAGTGACAATATAACTTTTTAAGCATATTTTTTTTTATAGAAAATAAAATAAAGTTGAGGATTGTGTGTTTTGATATTAAATTTTTGTTATTTTTTTTCTCGATGGAATACCTTGTGAGAAACCCCTGAGTACTTCCCCACTTCCTAGATGGTAAACAGGGTAAGCCACCGGCCTTGATTACAAGGCCTAACCCTAAGGAGGAACACGAGATTCAAACCCGCGACGTCCTCCGCTGGGGATAGCTTCACGTCTAGCTCAAAACCACTTGAGCTAATCCTTGAGGATATCAAATTTCTGTCATAGGAATCTATTAGAAATAAATAGAATATATATTCACAATATATTTTTCTATAGAGAAAATGAGATTAAAACAAAAAGATCTTAAGTAAATATCTTTTATAGATTCTTTAATTAAATTTGTTTTCAGTTTTGATTGCACTAGAATAGATCTAATAAACCAAGTAGCATTCAAGTTTCCTACCACATGACCTCATATCTAAGCATGTGAAGATAACAATGTCTCTCATGCAAAAGTTCATTAGAAAATATGTTTAACAAAGCATTGTAAATTCCTCTGTTGTTTGATTTGAACGAGTATACCCTTGGAAAAGTATGATTTTACAAAGGAAAAACGATTAACAATCAAACAATTCATTGGATTAAACTTTTACATAAAAATTGTATAGATACTTTTTTCTAAATGATGCTTCCACAACAACTCGATAATTTTTTCTAGATAATGCTTCCACAACAATTCGAAGAATGAAGTTAGTAAGGCAATAGGAAAAAATATTGTAAATTTATTTAAAATAAATTCCCAAGTAAAATTTTCTATCAACATCATCAACTTCAAGACTTACTTTTATATAAAGACAACGATTAAATCTTCCTTTCCACTAATAGCAAAGGCTAGTCATTCTCATGGATGAAGCAAATCGAATCTTAGGTGAAGATCATGGAGATAATGTATTGAGTTTGTCCATGAGAATATCACTTCTCAATGGAATCTCATTTAAAAGGAATCGATAAACAATAGGATCTTTAAACCACTCAAGGGAAACTTCTAGACTTCTTACAATTACCCTGCTAACCTCAAAGGGAAAATTTATTCTACCAAGAATCCGTGCTAAGACAATTTTAGGGTTGGCACTATAACAATTTTGATTCTTCCTAGGATAACACCATAGTAAATCTTGCGCTTTCTAAACCTATGGAGCATACGTACCACATGTATATAAGTGGAGCTCTAACTAACATCTAGGGATCAAGATCAAGGACTATTGCCTTGGGAAAGTTTTTATTTTCATAAAAAAAACCATCCACACACAACGAGCTCTATATATTTGACCCAAGAGCATAAGATAATTCACATATTGACAAAGTATCCAGTTGAACTTTTCTCTATTTCATAGTCAATAACTTGAAATGATTCCTTTAAAAAGGAAAGCGTCGACTCCTTTCTCTGCTCTTGGACCACTAAAAAGTCCTCATAAAAATGAGTGAGCCTTGTATTTTTGTGGAATTACAACTTTTTCAATATGTTCATGTTCTTATATTACAAGATAATATAGAATCAATGCATATAATATAAAGTCCACTTTGGTAGCAGAAGAGATGTAAGTTTCAACGAGGGGTTGTACTGATTTATAAAAGGCCATTCTTCATGCAAAGTTGATGAATAATGAAGTTGTTTGTTCTTATTCTTATATAACTCATGAATCCTTGTAGAACATGGATATGAGAAATAATGTCCATTGTTAAAAAAAAATCTCTTTATTGATGAGACATTGATTTATAAAATTTGAAAATAAAAGCAACCCATCAATTTTGGAAATTTATGGACTTGATTTTACAATGTCAATATCTTGTACAAGATCATTTAATTATACTCATGTAACTTATTTAGCAATCATTTTACCCTTCAATAAATTGAAAGTGAGAACAATGCTCACTAGCAACTCCTTTTCCAAAGGCCGCAACCGAAAATATCAATCAAAAGCATAAATTTAGCCATATTACATATCACAAACAAAGGAAATATTTACTAAGAAAACCATATTTGAATTTGAGAAAAAACATGAGGAAAAGAAGAGTTTTCATGTTAAGCTAGTTTATCCATTACAGGGAAAAGTGATTAGTGTTGGAACATGCAGTTCATTGTAAAACTCACCTTGTTGATTGTGTGGGTCAACCAAGTCTTTTTGTTGACGACCCACTAAATTGGTGGTTGACCATGTCCACTTAATGGATCCCATATCCATGTTTTATGGACAGGTGCAACTGACTACACCCAATCTTGCTGGTTTGGTCCATGACCAAACCTATTTATAGATGATCATTGTGATCAGTCTATCATCTTAGATCATCAGATCATCTTGGGATACCTTCTCTCGCTCATTGAGCGACTCGTGCTTCAGTGCTACAGTGTATTTCAACACCACCACTGCCTCTTGGATCCGTTCTCATTTGCGGTTTAATTCCCATTCCAACATGGCATTAGAAATGTTGGTTCTTTGATCTTGGGTTTGCTGAATAAGGCTCAGATGTAAATGAGACAATGTTGAAGCTGCATTGATCTCTGATGCATCTCTGAATATTTTGGGTGTACATATCTCTTTGTTGTATAATGAAATTGATCGGATAGGGTTTATTCTCAAAGAGACTCTTTGTCTGATGATTGGGTGAGTCCATTTCCAAAATATGCAAATTCATCAACTTGATATTGTAGTCGACCAACAAAAGACTCGATCCGACTAGATGTCTTT
>SNQJ01S0060177.1:7224-31898 GCA_010110895.2 Picea sitchensis
GGATGATTTCCTCCAAGTCTAAGCAAGTAGGCTCTACAAACCTTTCCCCTTCTGATGGGTCTAATGGCACAATGACCCTGTATTCTCCCGACTCAAATGCCATTTTTTGTGTATTTAAGTTCATTATGGCCTGGTTATCAAACTTCCAATCCAATCCGAGCAATGCTGGATATGGTGTTTTGTCATCCACTATTTCAATTAATTCGAAGTCTTCTTTAGTGCGCACTCCATCCAGGTCTACTATCACTCCTTTCAATCTCCCAATTGGTAGAACTTTGTGTTGGTTTGCTAGTTTTAGTTGAACGAGTGGATATCCTAATGTAGGCTCTCCCATACATTTCCATGTCTTCTTGGGTAGTACATTGAATTCGGATCCTATATCTAATATGATATCTCCCATATTGAAATATCCGATGTTGGCATTCAACCTGAACTCCCTACTTGTTCTTCTCCTTGTATGTAGGTGATTGACTATTTTTTGTTCTATCTTTTCGTCTGTCTCTATGCTACATATTTATAATATATTTTGCAATATCTTGATAGAGGATGGAACATTCAATATTTTTACACATGATTGTAAAAATATTTTGATTGTACTTACTTGTCCCAGGGGCTGCATTGCATTGGTATGATCCAACGATGGAGGCATCCCGTACTTGTTACTTCCTTTCTCTGCTGCGTGGTTGAATTCGATGCGATGTCTTGCTTCATTAATTCTTGTATGGCTTGCTTAAATGTTTCCTTCTAATTCTGCGCGTCGAATTGCTTCCTTGGTTCGATGTTATTCTTCACCCATTAATGTTGTACTAGCTCTTTTCGGACTACATCATTTCCTGTTTTAGCTCCTTTGCGCATAACTATGTTGATGTTTCGTCCTTCATCCCTCGTTTCTGATGAAATCCATTGAATGGTTTGATTGTTTCGATTCCTCTTTTCCTAGATCTTTCCTAATAACATAGGACATTCTTCCGTGTCATGATCCGATGCAAGAAAGTACATACAAGTCGCTGGTGGAAGTGGACATTCTCTTGCATAGTGTCTTGGTTGTTAACAATTGTGACATACCACTGGTCCTATACCTCTTCCAAATCCTCCTCTTGCTCATCCTCCACCTTTGTAGCTAGCTCGATCTCCTCGCAATGTGTTATACCGAGGCACTTGATTGTACAATGTGGTATTGTACTGAGGCTGCGCTGGACTATATGGTTGTTGCACACTATTATATTGCGGCTACGCAGTGTTTTATGGGGATGGTACCTGGTTAAAATGAGGTGTGGTTTTCCTGGTCATCATTTCAGGATGCACCCTATATGCATCTGATGTCCTCTCTCTCATCAAGTCCATAGTTCTACAGTCTTTTTCGTCATGGCCCACTGACTTGAAAAAGTTGCAATATGAATTTTTTGGTACTGTCTGGTATTTCTGCATCATTGGACAGTGATATGGGTCGTGACCATGTTTCTTACAAATTTCACACCATAGTCCTCCTGTGGGTAATGGGTTTGGCATTCCTACTGCCATGTATTGCACGAATGTTGGAAATTCATTATTGTAGTGTCCTTTCATCCTGCATGTGGTACACCAAACATATTCTCGTTTTTCCTTACTTTTGTTGTGGTTTAGCTAGAACGTTAAGTTTTTCAAATCCTCCTTCAGCTCTTCGATGGATGGATCCATCTTTTGATATTTGTTTTCTTCTAGTTGCATGGATTCATGCAGAGCCTCTTCATGTGTCTGAAACTTCTGTTGTCACAGTGGATATTTTAAGTGTGGTAATAGTGAATTGACGAACATGTGCATGTGCTGCATATCTGTCATGAGATATTTAAACTTTCCTTTCAGTTGCTTGAATCTCTGGTCAATATCCCATACAAATTCTCCCAGTTTCTGTCTAATTTTTATCATCTCATTCATGTACTGATCCTCTGAACTTGGATTTTGAATCTCATTTATCAGTAACTTCTTGATATCCACAATCATTCTAGTTGTCCCTGGTGGATTGTTTGTATATAAAATCATATACCAATCTAGTGCGCGATCCCTTAGTGTAATCACTAGTTGTGCAAGTTAGTGTCCTCGTCTATGATCTGTTTTTCTTTCCAGATCTTCTCACAGATAAACAAGTTATTTTCCGGGTCTTCCATCTCCTTTGAATTCTGGTAACTTTATGGTGGGATCATGTCTTGCCATCCTGAATGTTGAACTAATACCCCCGCGTGGTGTATATACTTGACTAACTCTTCCTGAACTAGCTCCCCCAGTTGTTGTTCCTTGTGTAGATGTACTTCTTGCTTTCTTCCTTCTCCTAAAATTTGGTCATCTAAATGGTGGTGTTCTTTTGGGTGTGTTAGTCGTACATAGGTTTATGGGTTCCACACTGACATTAATATGTATAGGATTGTTGCCTTCTATTCCCACTCTTGGAACTCTTGTCTTCCTCTCATACGTTGCACACACGATTTCCTCAATCTTCTCCACAGCTAGGAGATCCTCTACCTTCTCTTCATCAATTGCTAAGCCTTCCCTTGCGGCTATGTCTCTCTTCTTTGTGTTTACCTTGTATTGGTAGGGTACTCCACTATGCATCTTTCCAACTGTCGCCATGATCCGCTTGATCTGGTCATCATCCATCATGATTGGGTCCAAGGCTTCCTCCTTATTTCCTTTATCCACTTCTCCTTCCATTTCTCTTTTTCTGTCAGCACTTCCCCCCTTCCCCCATGCACGCAGGGAAGTTTAGTTGTCTGACTCCATTGTCATTACACCTTTNTGTTTTTCTTTCCAGATCTTCTCACAGATAAACAAGTTATTTTCCGGGTCTTCCATCTCCTTTGAATTCTGGTAACTTTATGGTGGGATCATGTCTTGCCATCCTGAATGTTGAACTAATACCCCCGCGTGGTGTATATACTTGACTAACTCTTCCTGAACTAGCTCCCCCAGTTGTTGTTCCTTGTGTAGATGTACTTCTTGCTTTCTTCCTTCTCCTAAAATTTGGTCATCTAAATGGTGGTGTTCTTTTGGGTGTGTTAGTCGTACATAGGTTTATGGGTTCCACACTGACATTAATATGTATAGGATTGTTGCCTTCTATTCCCACTCTTGGAACTCTTGTCTTCCTCTCATACGTTGCACACACGATTTCCTCAATCTTCTCCACAGCTAGGAGATCCTCTACCTTCTCTTCATCAATTGCTAAGCCTTCCCTTGCGGCTATGTCTCTCTTCTTTGTGTTTACCTTGTATTGGTAGGGTACTCCACTATGCATCTTTCCAACTGTCGCCATGATCCGCTTGATCTGGTCATCATCCATCATGATTGGGTCCAAGGCTTCCTCCTTATTTCCTTTATCCACTTCTCCTTCCATTTCTCTTTTTCTGTCAGCACTTCCCCCCTTCCCCCATGCACGCAGGGAAGTTTAGTTGTCTGACTCCATTGTCATTACACCTTTTTTATATAGAAATATCTTAATAGAAGTATACAATGATCTAATATACCTTCCTCGAGCCCCTCGTAGAAAATCTTGCTCTGTATCTACCGAAAATTCTGTTATAAAGCCTGCTACAATACTGTCGAGTGAAAAATCTACTGCGCGGGTGAATTTTTTATTCACATGTTGTAACTGCTCAATATGAATTGGTGCCCACTCTAACTGTTGGGTCTAGTTTGTTGCGTGGTTTTCCTTCAACCTCAATGTCCACTCCTGCAATAAGTGTGGAAAATCATAGAAAAATACTTCATGCAAATCACTAAACACATACTTCTCAAGATATTTGTGCGGTGTTAGTCTAGGGTTTCTGTTATATTTCTGCGTAAACTCCAACTCCTTTGTCTTCAACCAAATTCTGATCTCTAACTTTGTGGGATTCCACGGTCTTAATATCCCCTTCTAGTAGCGCATTATTCTCACCTTCTTGTCGTCCGATTCAGTATTCTTTGGACCCACCTTCCGCAAATCTTACCCTCTTTTAACAGATCTTCAAAAGATCACATCCAGTCAATCCTATACTGTTCCAACCAGCAAAAAACCATTTGTTGGTTTTAATTTTTGCGTTTATACCTTTAACATGATTGACCCAGGTTCAACTCTACTGGGGTTCCAACAAAGCCTCTAAAACTATGATCCTTCCAGGTAAACTAGTAGTCAATGCAACGCACTGAGTGAACTACGCAGTCTCACCCGAGATAGTCTTAATGGGTGACTGTAATACTCAGGTGTTTGTAGTACAAGATTGAATAAATATCTGTGAAGTGTGCACTGAGAGTTCTATTTAACTTATTAAATAAATATATTGTCATTCCCAATTATGCATGTAATGTAATCAACCCACTAGCTCATTCGTTCATCATGCTAGCATATACTCATAAAAAGTAAAAGAGACACAAGAATTTAATCACATAACACAGGTTTTACCGTGGTTCACCCCCTCCTAGGCTACGTCCACAAAGATGTGGCTCTTAAGCTCTTTTATTATGGCAGTTCCAAAACTATAGCACTGCATGCTTTACAACTCATCCTCAGTAAGGTCGGGATCTATTATGAGGTGGACTAGATCGCACCAGTCTCCTCAACCTATGATCTAATGTGTAGTTCTTTGAAAGACCTTTCCAATGGGCTATTACGCGCCTAAAACAGAGGTTGTATGCAAAATTTACGACCCTGGGAAGTTGAGGTACCAACTTACCCATAGGGGCTCATAACTTTTGGTGTTTCACCTTCTAGGGTTAGGTTTTTGGATGTCTAGGGTTTTGGAATTCATGAGTAATATCAAAAATTCCTCTAGAGCCTCATTGTAATCATTATGCTTAGACTGATGCGCATAGCAGACACATCTCTTCTAAGAGATAGCTACCACCATTCGAACAAGTGTTTCAGTTCTGTAGTTTTATAGTTTCAACCTATTTCATTTATTTAATAGAAGATATTGTTCAATGGATATATGTGTTATTCTTCATATCTATGTGTTTATTGTATTTAGTCTGTAATCAATTCATTCCACTCCTAAATCTGGATCAACCATCCTAAAATATCTTTATGGACATTCTTTCAAACCTAACGAAATTCTCACCTCCTTACCCATCGAGCTTGAGGGAAATACTGTCTTTGTAGAATTTGAAGTGGTAGATGCCACACTTGACTATAATTTTCTCTTGGGTCGCACTTGGTTCTATGCAATGAAGGATTTTTCATCCATTTTCTTTTGTGTCATACGATTTCCCCATCAAGGAAAGATACTCATGATCGACCAATTGGATTATTGCACACCTAACTTACAAGATAATCCTAGCACCAATGTTCCCTTCATAGGTGAATATTCAAGGGGGTATGAAAGCATCAGTGTAGGTATGTCTAAATATCCATTCCTTATGGGGATATTCTCCCTTCCTGCACTTGAAACCACCCATATTTCTCCTATCAACATGATTTTCGCATCTACCAGTGGATCTGTCAATTCATTTGATCCTTGAGTGGTACCTCATCAAGAGGATGTTCACTATGGAGCATATATCCTACTCACCACATTGAAGATTATCGATCCGATAATCCCATCGACATCCATCGATATTGGTCAACAACTCCATCTTCATGTGGAGTGTGATCAATATTATCTGCCCTTGCAGGTTGCTAACTCTTTCATTTCACATGATTTCCTAGATACTAAGTTGCCTTCAGAAGAGACCATTCCAAAATTCGTAGCTTCCATTGTTAATCCCAGAGAGAATGAGAATCATCACCCCTTCCTTACTGATACAAAAATTATGATAGTTAACACAATGAGTCTTGATTCGAGATTGGGGGCATTGGCTGTGATACATAGTCAACCTCCTAGCCTCAACCCTTTTCCACCTTGGTTATAATATTTAAAACTTGCTATCAAATCTTCTGTTATCACTTTTGTAAAAACTTGCTAGCAAATATTTTGTTATCACTTTTGTAAAATATTTGTGTTTTGTACTTCCCTCATGTCTTGATGGATCCCATCAAGGAGCTTCCATAGCTCACAAAACCAGTCATGATGAGTATCTTCTATCACATAGATTTGTTCCTATGTGGAATGACCCCAACATGGTGTGCCATATCATGCCTCCAATGGCTCATGAGTTCTTCAATTATGAAAAAGATCCTTGTCTTGAGCCTAGAAATGGGATCTTCTTTGTATAAAACAATCAAGATGCATAGTTCCTTGTACATAGGTGTGTGGTGTGATTGCCTTTTGTTTTTTGTACATCATATCCCCAAAAAAATCTTTTTTCTTTTTTTTTCTTTTTTAGGATTTCATTGTGCGTGCTGACCTTGAAATCTAGTTTACTTGTGTTGATATGATTCTAGGGACATTTTTAAGATGGGGACGTCCATTGAAATTGAGGTACGTATCTCTCAACTTGCATATAAGGAGAGGTTTTTCCTTGCATTTCCCTCTTTGCATTATTAATCGTCCATATTTCCAGCACTATACCTTAGGTTCCCACTATTTTTTTTGTTTTAATGGTCACACTTTATTAGTATTTTTTCCTTTTTACTTATTGCTGCTACATCACTATTTTCTTCCATTTCTTATTGCATCACAACCATGCTTCACCACTAGCCACCTACTTGCTTCCATTTTCAACACCCCTGGTTGAGAATTGCTATTATGAGTGGTCATAATTTGTGATGTTTCTTTTTGCAGTTCATTGCTTAATTCATGGTCCATGCACTTGGAAATTCATTGAAAACCACTCATTCTCTCCAACCAAGCTTACTATTATCCCTTTGTCGTGCTCGGTAACCAACCATGCAAAGGTACACCTTGGAGTCTACTTCAATATTTTTTCAGACTCCCTAAACATGAAAAGATCGTCAAGTGAGATTGTTCCCTTTCACACTCGTTAAATGGATTTGAAAGGATGTCTGTTTGGTGTAAGTTTACTCATTTTTCAGACTGGATAGACTAATTATGAAAATGAATACTCAAGTCAACATTGCCTAGAAGAGTTCTCCCATGTATTATTTTATCCTTTTTTGGGATCGGGAGACTAAATTTATGAAAAAGTATACCCTTGGAGTCTTATTTATCCTTTCAAAATCTCTAAATATGAAATGACACATGAGAACTTGCTTTCTTGGGCTCGTTAAATCCTTTAGATTGTATAAGGAGTTTTCTTTCAGATCTTTCTAGACTCCTTAAATGTTGAAAAGACCGTCGAGCACCACTCTTCACCTCAGGATCAATAATTAAATCCAAGGGTGAGAATATCGAGCACACTTTATTTTATTTCATGCTCGTTTTCAAACATGAAAGAGAGAAAAAGAGTTGGGAAGTTTTCCATCTAGTCATCTTCACAAATGGTAGTAATCCATCGAATCTCTCTTGAACAATGCACTTGTTTGGCGTCCATGTACAACAATTGGGTTATCCATTTTTTCCCAGTCATTACCACCTCCTTGAGTCCTCTAACTCCACCGAATGGTTACTCTTCCAGTCCTCCATGGAAAGTGTTTTGGTTATTAACGAGTCAATGCTGCGAAGTCGAGTTATTTGTCGCGCTATTTTTTTCAAGGGAAGTTATCCTGTCTCGACCATTTTCAGTCCTTTACCCCATTCACCTCGAACGTCCCTATGTTAGTTGTGCTCTACTATTACAGTCTTCACACCATATACCTTTATATGTTTTGTGTCGATTGATTAGGGATATATCAAGGCCCTCCTTCGACAAATTCTATTGAATCTAGATCATTATCCAAGATTTAAATCTAGAAATCAATTAGTACCATGGGATTTGCAAACATCAGTGGCAGATTGCCTTGGATTTCAGAAGTGGGTTTACATCATTGGATCCTATTGAATTAATCTACGAGTGTTCAACTTCAACTCATTTATTCACAACCATCAGATTGTACTAGGTATCTTGGGGTCCATCATCATCATCGATGGTTTCCCTCACGTCTGTTAATAGTAAACATCAATGACTGGTAATTATATGGTTTCTACCATGCTCCACCTCAACTTATTTATTTGCATGTTGTAGATTCATGCCATTGGGATTTGGAACAAAGACCTTGGGTTGGGACCACCACATTCCTTGATGGCATTCCCTCCCAAGTTGTGATGGATTTATTCATGAGTACTTCAGAGATCACTCAAGCATCGAGTCAGCTCATAGATTTGTATACTGTGACATGAATCCACATTTGTATTTCACTTGTGACATGGATCCACAGTGTATTTTTTCACGGCCATGATCTAATTGTCTGCGTCATGCATGGATCCACAATGTACTATTTTTTGGCGGCTATGATTAGTTTTTATTACCAAGCATGGGTATTCCCACCTCAGGGATGTCATTATTATGTAGGACTAATGATGGTTTCTTCCCAACTTCCTTCGCCCAAAACTCTGTGATTTTGTTTGTAAAGTATTTCAGTCATTAGACACCTCTTCTCACCTCACACTCTAGGGGGGATCTGTTATACACTTATTTTCCACTTGATGGGCATCATCTAGAAGTTAGTAGTCTAAAACACTGAATTATACCACTTTTCCCTTGAGTTTATAGTCCCTTTTTTCTTGGTTGCTGGTTATCCCTTTACATCCCGTGACCAATATTGTTGGTCGCTCCTTGGCCTCTTTAAAATGGCAACATGTCGTTCCCTACAAGAAATCAAGGCACGACTGGGTCTATTACTCCCTATTTAGAATTAGTTTATTTGAGATGATATTAAACCTCAATTTTTTCGTGGTTCGACCTCAAGAAGCTTGTTATCCTGGGGTCTGGTACATGTTCTATCTGGGTCCAACCTTTGATCATCTCTATTATCCTATATAGTGGCTTTGATCTTATCTCTATTATCCTATATAATGAGGGTTTCTTATTTGAAAATGGGGGAGAAAGGACAAAGAAAACTTATAATGGCGGTTTGATTACAAAGCTTCGGAAAGGAACTTGGGAAAGGACTACATCAACTTCCTTGATTGTAAGTTGTAAACCATTTGTCCATTAATAGAAGATGTACAAGATTTTCCTTCTTACTTGATTGTACATAATTGTTATAATATTTGTAGGGAATTGATATTGTTATGTTATGTCACTAGATATATTATCCATTTATACATGATTCATTTGATCTCGTGAAAGCTTTATTTGTGTCTTTAAGTGTGTAGATCCATGTTGGTAATAGCAAAGGGCATCTTCGAGAAGGCTGATAGCTAAGGAGCGTGCAGGGGAAACCATCAGATCATAGGGTAAACCTTTCATTCCATCAACTCGTAGATTATTTTTGCGTATAATTTAGATCTAAGAAAATCTACTGCTTGCATCTCTATTCTGTCTTAGATCTAGGAAGAGCCTAAGAGAGGTAACTCCTACAGGTTTCATTTACCCTACAACACAAGGAGACCAATTCTTAGGATCATCTTATCTTGTCTTCTGAATTAAATATATTGTAAAAGAAGGTTTTCCCCTCGAAATGGAGTGTATTCATTGAATTTTTATCATTAAAACAAAAATAAATCAACATAAATTGTTCAAGGTGATCAAGGATAGACTCTTGCATGTTGGGTTAGAGATTCTCAAGTTTAACTCAAATATAGAAACATATATGATAATAAAATTAATGATATGGATAATATTGAATCTCACATCCTTATGAAGTTTTAAAATAAGATTCAAAATACTAATGAAATCATTAAAACAAAAATAGGTCAACATAAATTGTTCAAGGTGATCAAGGATAAACTCTTGCATGTTGGGTTAGAGATTCTCAAATTTGACTCAAGTTTAGAAACATAAAATATGATAACAAAATTAATGATATGGATAATATTTAATCTCACATCCCTATGAAGTTTTAAAATAAGATTCAAAATACTAATGAAATCATTAAAACAAAAATAAGTCAAAATATTGCAAAAAAATTATTAATCATAACAAAACTATTTTTCCGATAATATAAATTTCAAAAAGCAAATAAATATTATTAATATCAAATACTATTAGCCTATAAAAAAAAAAAGTTATGATAAATATCATTTTTCTTTTAACATGATTTATTGTTAATAATATAAAATTTAACTTTTCTAATTTTAATAGCTTTTCAATATTTATTTGTTCATTTACTAAAATTATAATAATGTGAAACTTTCATTTTTACTTTACTCAATTATACAATTTTAAAATATATATACAAACTTATTTCTTTCATTGATGTTAAAACCATAAAATCCATTGTCATTATTTAAAAAAAATATTATTATCTTTTCACAAACTTGATGTAACTTCATCTAGCTTGATGCTGCCTTTGCCATTTCATCATTTGTCTATGACTCGCTTTGCTCTATACCGCATCGATTTCACACCTCTTTGTTGGCTGTGAAAATGACATCTTTATCGTTATGCAAAAGGGTACGAAAACAGTGATTCAATGATTTCGCACCATTTTGCGTTGACTCCCTGACATATGTCACCTTTTCATATATCTATCTCCGTGTTTCCTGCACTAGAAAACAATTTTCAGAGATGTGGAGTGAAATCATTCCTCCCATACATCCCGTGAAGGCTGGGCCCTCACAAAAGTACGCCCGTTCACAGGCAATTCTACTGATCTTCAAAAGATATTGTATGCCATATTACGAACAAATCCTTTAAATTTAACTGATCTTCAAAGATATAGATGCATTATTAGAACAGATCCCTTAAACTTTGAGATAAAAGCCGACAAGGAAACTCTTCAACAGTAGCAAGATTCGTTTGTAACCTTGGATTCGTGGCTTAATCCAGAACAGTAGTCCCCAAGCTTTACTTCTCAACATTAAACGATTTGGCTGTATGATGAATCCTGATCAGAAACCAGAGGTATAGATGAGGGGTTTGATATGTTCGAGTCATGCATTAATGAATTTGTCCAATAAAATCTTTTCGGGATGAGATTGTTGAATTGATTACATAATCATGGAAAATGACATCAACGACCAGTAGAAGTTATGGGAGAGCCATGATAGAAACCTGAGTGCAATTTATCAGTTCAGAAGATGTTGGGCCTTTAATATGGTAAAAAGTTGCAGGTAGTCAATGCCATTTAATGAGAGAGACTTTTTTTCAGATTATGATGTTGGAATCTCAAATCTTATCACCTCTGATTCACCCAAAAGTTACCCCACAGCCAACCAACCAGCTGCTGCCAATTTAATTCTAACTAATGACCTACTCCGATCAGAGGATCCAAACAAGTCTGTATGTGCTTTGAGCTAAAGTATATTAAAACACAATAATGGTGGCAGGAATGGTCCCTGCTTACTGACAGAGAAGATCACAGTTTGTAAAACAATAATTATGTAAAAAAGATATGAACATTACATAGCATTTGGGCTTTTGATAAGCTCAAGTTTTAATTTTGGAATGAGACCTGATATACCTATAAATAACAATACAGTGGATTTGGATATAAAGTCAATATCACAAATTTAACTCTGTTAAATCTGACCAGACTTGCTCAAAAATCTTCATGATAGTATTGTGATGGGAAAGATCGAAAGCAGGTTCTGAAGATCTGTCGAAAAGAGAATATTGTTCTCCAGGATCATTTTCACCATCGAATATCTGAAATGTTTGTGTTGGTGATACGAGGATTTCACCTGCAAAGCTATAGAACGAAATATTCTTAGCTGAATTAGCTGGATATTCGACGCAGTATGGTTGAGTTAATTTGAATTATTAACTTCTACTTGTCTTATTATTGATTAATGTATAGTTTATTATAGTATCATATAAGGTTGTGGTTTGTTGATGTAGTGAATATTGTAAGGTAGAATGTGCTTTACCTGATTTGTTTGTTTGTCTGGAAGTTTGTTATTATTGATTAATGTATAGTTTATTATAGTATCATAAGGTTGTGATTTGTTGATGTATTGAATATTGTAAGATAGAGTGTGTTTTATTTCATTTGTTTGCTTGGAAGTTTTTGGAGGTTGTTAGATTTACTTCCACTTGACAGATTTTTTAGAATTAGTTAGATTTAGATTTACTTGGACTTGATAGGTTTTTAACAACTAGTTAGACACTAGTTTGGTGGGTGGTTGAATATTTTATGAAAAAAATGTTGGTGTGGTTATTTAAAATAAAGTTTGATGTATTTATACAGCTTGAGTGGGCCTAATGGTTAAGAACATGTGTTTCCTCTTAAGAGATCACAACTTCAAATCCATAGGGGGTAGGGTATGTATACCTTCGTAGGGGGTCTCATACACCAATTTGGTGTTTGGCTTGGCCGTGACCTTAAAAATAGATTATTATTATTATTATTACAATACTATTTCATTATTGAATAGAATATTAAGAAAGGTTTTGCTCTATTTTTTTTATGAAGAAAACATGTCTACTCTCCCATTTTTCATCATGGTATCAGAGTTGGACCCAACTTAACTCCTTCATGAAAGAGCTCATAAACATAAGAACCCGTTTTACTTTTCTATTTCTCTATAAAAAAAACATGTCTACTCTCCCATTTTTCATCATGTTGGACTCAACTTAACTCCTTCATGGAAGAACCCAAAAACATGAGCTTTGAGAACTGATTCTATAGGATTAGGGTAAAACATGTCTACTCTCCCATTTTTCTTCATGGTATCAGAGTTGGACTCAACTTAACTCCTTCATGGAAGAGCCCAGAAACATCAGAGCTTTGAGAGCTGATCCTATAGGATTAGTGCAGGAGAGTGGATTGTTTTATAGGATTAGTGTAGGAGAGTGGATTGTTTTATTTTTTGGTTGAGAAGGGAGTGATTGCTACATTGTTTCGGCATTTGAATTTTTGGGTTAGTTACCCTGTGCAAAAATTCCTTCATAAATTTAAGTCTGTTAAATCTGACCAGACTTGCTCAAAAACCTTTATGATGGTATTGTGAAGATCTGTCGAAAAGCAAATATTGTTCTCCATGATCATTTCTACCATCGAATTTCTGAAATATTCTTAGCTGAATTAGCTGGATATTAGGCTCAGTTTGTATCGTTGAGCAAAACTAGTGTGAAACATTATGTAATGTATCATTTATCATTGTATTATAAGGTTGTGGTTTGTTGATGTATTGGATATTGTAAGATATAGTCTGTTTTACTTGATTTGTTTGCTTTTAAGTTTTAGGAGGTTGTTAGATCTATTTGGATTTAACAGATTTTCTATAAGTAATTAAACACTAGTTTGGTGGGTGGTTAAATATTTTAGATAAAGTTTGATGTATTTATATTGTAATATTTCATTGTTATTAAGAAAGGTTTTACTTCTCTACTTTTCTGCTAAATACATATCTACTTTCCCATTTTTCATCCTGGTATCAGAGTTGGATTAACTCATTTTCTATGAAGAAAACATGTTTAATCTCCTATTTTTCATCATAGTATCAGAGTTGGACCCAACTTAACTCCTTCTCCAGGGAAGAGCCCAAAAACATGAAAGCCTGTTTTGCTTCTCTATTTCTCTATAAAGAAAACATGTCTACTCTCCCATTTTCATGAGAACAGTCGCTATACGTAAATGGCAAACGCCAAACAAAGAAGTTAGCCACATATCGAAGGACCCAATAGAAAGGTCATTGTTTTGAAGCCATGCATGCTGCCGTCATGGAATTCAAGATGTGAAACCATGTATCAATAAATTTTAGCGCAGTCACCATTTCGTCATGCCACCTTCAACATGGCATTGTTTCACTGGATCCACGTACGTGGTGTTGAAGACTTCTGTATTCACAAATTGGTTCAGAGCATGTGCACTGAATACTCTCATCGTACTCCAAATAAAGAAAATGACAGAGTTCTCAGAGCATCACATATTCGATGCCCTGTTAATGTCACTAGTCGGTCTCATGAATTGCCAGGTGAAATTTGAACTTCTGTACTAATTTTATGTTTCCAGCAGCGCTATTTTCATCATTTTGACTTCAATAGTCTACAGTTATTTTGGACGGAAACATTTTATCTTCAAAGAAGACGGGGCAATCATATTAGTTTCGTTAGTGTGTTTTTAAGTAGAGGTTTTGTTAATTACTTCAAATGTATTAGCATTATCTTTTGTTTTATCTTTCCAACAGCCTTGTTTTCAACATTTTGATTCAATAGTCTACAGTTATTTTGGACAGCGACATTTAATTTTTAAAGAAGAGGAGGAGCAATCCTATTAGTTTCATTAGTGTGTTTTTAAGTAGAAAAGGTTTTGTTAATTATTTAAATGTATTAGTACTATCTTTTGTTTGTAAAATAAATGATAAAGCTAAAAAATTAGAGGCACGCGTTTGCATTTTTGAAGGAGAGATTTCAGGTTTCAAGATGGATGGTTGTGGCATTTGCATCTTTAGAGGGGAGGTTCAACTCAAGATGAATGGTTCTTCAAATATGTCTCGATACTAAAAGATAAGAGAAACTATACTTTATTGGCGTCATGAGAGATGCATGTGGAGATTGCTATCCAAAAATTTGGGGGAGATCTAAGATTTAGAAGTTGGTGTTGGAAATTGTGTTGTCATTGATGTCAAAGGTAGTCATGAAAGTCATGGATATTACAGGAGTGAGAGACTGAATATTGTTAATGATAGGCGGAGATCATGCACTCACTATTGTTAATGAAAGACAAAGATCATGCGATGTGTTAATACATCCCTACAAATGACAGGTCCAAGGATCAAACAAGAAAAATGAGGCATCCAAATTATCAAAGCTAAAGAGAGATCAATAAGAGTTCTAAGGATCTCAATGAAGGCGAGAGGAAGAAGATCGAAGAAGTGTTGAATCCCTTAAATGGCTAAGTCCCAAATCGGACCACTACCATGAAGAAAACTCAGTGTTTAAGTCATAGAAAATCGCAGTTGTTGATTTGGCACAACAAACCAATCAAGACCATTGGTCGGAACATGCAAGAGCCCGACAGTCATTAATCTATCGGAGTGAGTGAAAGTCATTGATCTATCAGAGTGGTTGTGGGAGAGAATCTAGATCGTTAATCAGATGGCAAGGCCATTAGAGTGTTTGAGTGTAAGGGTGTCTAATGGGAGAAACTCTGATTCAATAGGAGCCATTGGATCAATTGGAGTAATTCTGGACCATTGATGACATATCCATTAGAGGGAAAGGCCATTGGTGTATTTTGGCACATTGGGACTCTGACAAGAGAGACTCTAAGTCAATAAGAACTGTAGATCCGTGGGAGGATATACCTCAACTATTGTATCTGTGATGAACCACGTTGAAGGAAAGAGATAGCTAGTGGTGGATGCCAAGTCAACATTACGATGACAACCATGTGTAATTAAACATTTTCACCATGTGTCATGAGGGCATTAGACCATATGTCATAACTAGATTGGGCCATGTGCAATCAGAGTTCGAGCTCAAAGAATAGGGTCAAAAGTTGTGATGACGTCGACATGAGGTTAGTTGCCATATTAGTTCCAGGCTTCTAGTGCCACACCAACAAGACATACAAAGAAGGGTTGGAGGAAGTGATCACATCATAGTCATGTCAGTCAGTGCCACATCATCTGCTACCTCTAGTGCCACATGTTGTATTGAAATTGTGCCATGTGTCATGAGTAGATATCTGTTGTTCATTAGAGAAACGTTGGTCATAGTAGACTGTATTACTAGCAGCAGGAGTACTCTGATGAAGGAGCTCCGAGGAGCAATATAGATCGTAGGATGGAATGCAACCGAGATGAAATTAGAGTCGTTGATCTCACACTCCGAGGATCATTGGATTCATCGGAGTATGTTCCATTGGAGAAGCTCTGTTTGAGGTCAATTCTATTACCAACAATAGAGGCACTCCGACGAAGGACCTCCGAGGAGCAATCTAGACCATAGATCGACATGTAAGGGAGATGCAACCTTAGTCGTAGATCAATGTGGGATCTGCCTGACCATCCCACAAAAATATTGAGAGATAAGAGATAATTGATGTGCAAGTTGAAGGACCGTTGACATCAGAGATGTTGATTTCAGACTCTGATGACTGTTGGATCTGTCGGAGTACAAACCATCAGAGTGAACTATAGCAGAGTTACTTCAACGACAAAGGACAACGATAACACTTGGGAGCCACAGATTGAATGTGGAAATTCAATCAAGGACCAAATACAATGACTACTATGTGATGGGGTAGTGTTGAGTGTTCGGTGCCGCGATGGCCCCAATGTACACAGATCGATGGTGGATATTGAATGGAGATACAAATCTAATGATGACCAAATGTTGGGATCTCGATGAATAAATCCACGATTGAGATTTGTTCATGGAATTGATCGAACGATTGCTAAGAGACGAGGCCTATGTTATGTGTTATGTTGGGACAATAATAATAGACGGACGAGATCAAACGAAGAAATGATCGGATTGATTCTAAGCATCATGATGGTTTTGAGTTCTCCAACATCCTGCTGGTACCGATATGTGTTGGAATACTAAGAGGGCGTGGGGGTGAATAAGTATGAGCATAATAATAATTTTAATCACAATATAAAACCTCCAGTAATGTTCAATAGTTTATCATTAGCATTCAATATATCATCAACATCATAATTCAATGCATAAACATCACATAAATATAGTACACCAGAATTTTACGTGGAAACCCAATGCGGGAAAAAACAACGGAATGCATTTATTATTTATCAAAGAGTACATTAATTGGAAGCACCAACTTCGTATTTCTCCAACTATAATTGGAAGGAGGCTCCAACCCCCTATTTACAGGTTACAACCTGAAGGAAGATCCAACTCCCTAATTTACTGACTCCAACGAGAAGGAGGCTACACACCCCTTTCCTTGCCCCGTCTAACCACCCTGAAATATAAATGTAGACCAATCTGTCACTACCTCTGTCACTGTTGTTGTTGTTGTTTCTGATACTTCTGTTGCTGCTACTGATTTCGATATGTCATCAAGACTATGACCACACATACCTTCAATCTGTAGCTGACTTGTTGGATTAGATATCTCATCTTCTACTTGTCTTCTTCATATATCCATGACCTATACACTTGTTGCTCATAGATGTCCCCGCTTTTCCTTTTTGAAACTCACAGATTACCTTAGAGACAATGTTGCAGTAACTTTTCTTCCGTACTCACGGCTCCTCCAAACTCCTCCCTTCACTGAACTTTGTTGTCTTCATCTCACTGCCTCATATCTTCGAATCTATATTCACACACAAATATTGAATTGACTCTTCTCTATATATATGTGTTTCCAATGAGGATCTCACTAAAAAATGCAGGGATTTTTAAGAGTTGTAACTTTTGACTCGGTTATTCGATTGGGATGGAATTTTACACGGAGTTGCATCTCAAAGAGTTTACTGCTCTACCGATATGATTTATCATATCAAAATCTGTTTTGACACTTTTCGGGAGCCAAATTCCTTCATATGATGCCTCAAATTCGAATTTTAGTGTTTTTGCAGTTTTTTTTTTTTAAATTTTTAATTATCATTTATCTCTTCGTTTATGCATGTAATCAGAAAAGAGAGTTGATGCATAATGTCACTCTAGTTAGCACTTAGTTATTGGTAATTTTTAGATTCATCCAAGAATTTTCTAAAATCAACTTTTTTTTTTTCAAGAATTTACCTTTTCCCTAATTTAGGGTCAACTCATAATGTCTTGTTAATGACATGCAATTGACATGCAATTTGTTAACTTCCTGTTCAAGGGTTGACATTAATGAAAAATAATCTTTCAACAATGCCCCCCTTTTGAATTGATGGCAAAACTTAGGCACAATGCTTAGACATGACAAATACTCATGCTCATGCTGACTCCCCCTGTCTTCATGCCTCTTCTCTTTGTTTCCATGCCTTTGTTTTTCTCTCCCCCTTTGAAATCAATGAAAAAGGGTGACTTCTCCTTGGGGTTGTTCCTCCTATCTGTAAGCCTATGATCTCTACTAATGTTTCGCTTCATGGTGCTTCCTTGTGTAAATCTTTGATAAAAAGAATTCAAGTATTTCATGATTAGTGCTACTCTCCCCCTGTATTACTGTGACAAATTCCATGTAGATCACTGTGGGGATGAAACTACTCCTAGTTTTTGTCAAAAATGGTCAAAAGTCTCCCTTAGAAGAGGTTTGGTGAAGATATCTGCAATCTATTCTTTTTCCCCAACATACTCTACATGGATGTTTTTCTCTGTAACATGTTCCCGTAGAAAGAGAAACTTTATCTGAATGTGTTTCATCTTGGAATGCATCACTGGATTCTTAGAGATACTTATAGCATTGGTATTATCACAAAATATCAGAATAGGCTCGTCATATTCCACCAGTATGTCCTACAAAGTTTTCTTCATCCAGAGAACTTGTGTACAACATGTTGTTGTTGCAATCTACTATGTTTATATTGTGGAAAACGACACCGAAGACTATTTCTTGCTCAACTAAGATACCAAACAATCACCCAAGTAGAAGGATGCTATACTTGTACTTCTTCTATCATCAACAATTCCTACGAAATCTACATTTGTGTATGAAACTAGAGATAAATCATTTCCTTTTGGATACCATAATCCATAGTCTTTTGTTCCTTTGAGATATCTAAATATGCTATTTACGTCCATAACATGTGTTTCCTTCAGTGCTTCTTGAAATCTTGCAAGATGTCCAACTACTTGCATCACATCCGGTCTCGATGTTGCCACATAGAGTAAACTTCCAATAATCGATCTGTAGAGCCTGTGATCTGCATCCTTGGATTTATCATCTTTGTTCAATTTTCAACTAGTATGCATGGGAGTACTTACAGGATTGAAATCTACCATTCCAAACTTATTTAGCATTTCTTTTATATACTTGGTTTGGGATATGAAAATACCTTTATCTTGCTGACATATGTGGAGTCCCAAAAATAAATAGGACTCACCAAGTAATGACATTTCAAATTTATTCTACATGTCTTTAGCAAATTTTTGACTCATCCTGTCATCATCACTTCCAAAAATAATGTCATAAACATATACTTCAATTATCAATATACTATCTTGATTTTCCTTGATGTTGTATATACCTATACAATCTTGAATACCATGCTCTGGGGGTTTGTTTGAGTCCATACAATGCCTTTTCAATTTGCAAACACAATATTCCTTTTTCGACAGTAGAAATCCTTCTGGTTGTTCGATCTAGACTTCTTTTTATAGTTCTCCGTTTATGACCGTTGATTTTACATCCATATGATATACTTTTATTTTATTAGAAAATGCATAAGCCAAGATCAGTATGACTTCTTCCATTATGGAAATTGGGGAAAACATTTCTTCAAAATTTATTCCTTCAATTTGAGCATATCCCCTGCATACTAACCTTGATTTATTCCTGGTTACCTGTCCATGCTAGTTCAATTTGTTTTTGAATACCCATTTTGTGCCATTCACGTTTATTCTTAGGCCTTGGAACAAGTTCCCATGTTTTATTCTTCTCTATTTGATCTAGTTCTTCTTCAATAGCTTTGATCCAATGTTCATTAGTGTTGGCTTCTTAAAAAATGTTGGGTTCAACTGTGAAAAACAATGCTAGATGTATTTGTTCTGGTGAGTGTAATTTTCTTTGGGTTTCAACTCCTTCATCTTTATTCCCAATGATCTGTTCTAGTGGATGATTTTTCTGCACTCGCCGACTAGGAGTTTTCAGATATATTTGAATATTTTGTTTCTCATCTTTCTCTTACTCTGCTTTTGGTTTCTCTTCTTCTTCTTATACTTCTTCTTTCAAATCCTCTTCTCATTCCTTCTCTATTGAGCCTTTGTTTTCTTCTTTGGGCTTTCGTACTCTTATCTCATCAATCTGTACATTGATGCTTTCCACTATTCCGTTGAGTCTCATATTGAAACATTTGTATTCCTTTCTCTTGCTTGAGTACCTGACAAATATTTCTTTGTCAACTTGGGAGTCAAATTTTCCAATCCTGTCGTCTTCTCTTTTGATATAGAACTTGCTTCCAAATACTCTAAAATGCTTCACATTTTTTGGTCTTCCTTTTCATAGCTCGTAGGGAGTCTTATCACTATTAATTCTAATCATTCATCTGTTCAGAATATGAACTGTTGTATGTACTTTCTATTCCCAAAATATGTCACTCAGCTTAAAATATTTCAACATGTTTATGTCCATCTCCTATTCTATCTTGTTCTTTATTTTAGTGACCTCGTTTTGCTGATGTGTCCTGGCTACTGATAATTGTATTTTTATTCCATGTTCGCCACAAAAATCCATGAATTCTTTCAATGTAAACTCTCCACCATTGTCTAATATCAAACATTTGATTTTCAAGTTTGTCTCTGTTTAAACCATTTCTTTGTATATCTAGAAGTGCTTGAATGCCTCTCACTTCATGAGAAAACAAGCTACAGTCAATCTTGTGTAGTCATCAATTAGTAGCATGAAGTATTGTTCACCATTTAATCCCTTTGTTCTCGTTGATCTACATATATCAGTATGTACAATATCCAATGGTTTTTTCGTTGAGCACTCCTTTGATTTGAACTTGGTCCTGGTCTATTTTCCTTGTAGACAATGATCACATAGAGTATTTGTTGGCTTTGAAATTTCAGGGATTTCTTTTACTGCTTCCTTTCTATTGTTTTTAACAAGATTTTCAAATTCTATGTGACCCATTCTTTTGTGCCAGAGTGAACCTTCATTTTCATTTCTCAATGAGCCAAAACTATTTAGGTTTATTATGTATGCTTTATAATATCTTCTAGGATACCTATTATTTAAGTACCCTACATAGTTTCTTTTGTTCTTCGCATAAGCTCTGCAATTTACAGATTTATGTCCAAAATTAGCACAATTAAAAAAATGACCATAAAATAATATTTTATACGTGGGATTAAATGATCTTATTTGTGCTGCAGTCCTTCTGAATTCATCTTCTTTAGTCTTCTTTATTTCTGGAATATTGTTCTTTGGGGGATTGCATTATTCTGTCTTGACATAATCTCTGACAATCTCTGAATAACTTCTTTGTTCTTCTTCTTGATTTATTGTCTTCAAGATCGATCCTTTATCATTATTTACTTGATTGTATCCTAGTCTGGATCTGTCATTGGATGGTATTTGAATTCTGATGATTTGATCCAATATTCTGGTGCTCTTCTGCTACATATATTTCTTCTGAAGATATTTCCTTAAAGAGATTATTTCTGCTTCCAAGCTTCCAATCATTTTCTCATTTTCTTCTAACTGAATTCTAAGTATTTCCTCAATTCTTTTGTCTTTTTCTGTTTGAATTTTTAGACTTGTGATCATCTTCTCAATTTATTCATAGTTGGAATTCTAAGACCCCTCTTTCATTTTTAACTTTTCCTTGAGTGACCTATTTTTCTTTCTTTCTTTCCTAATTTATTCTAATGCACTGATTAGCTTTGCTATGAGATCTACTTCTCCTTCTTCTTTGGAATAATCTTCTACTTCCATGAAGAGTACTCTTTCTAAATCATTGTCATTATAATTATCCTCCTTGTCTAATGAGGAACTGTCTTCCTTGAGTAGAAACTTTTCTTGAAGAATTTCCTTTTGTTTCTTCTCTTGTTTCCCTTTTAGAAACTTCTTCTTCATCATTGTCGTTATTTTGATGAGGACATTTAGAATCAAAATGACCAACACCACCACAATCAAAACATTTCAATGGAAGCATACCATTATACTTGTTGGTTCCTTTGTTTAATTTCCTTACAAAATTAGCCATCTCTTCATCTTCGTCTGAATCATCACTACAAATGCAACATGGTTTTTACTTTTTATTGTTCTTATTCTTTTTCTTCTTGTATTCCTTGAAAGATTCTTCCTTTGTGTCTGGGTTCTCCTATTCTGTTCTCATTTCATAGGCTGTAAATGTTTCATGTAGCTTGTCCATGCTCAATGTATCGAGATATTCTCTTTCTTCTAGGGCTGATATTTTAGGATCAAATCTTATAGGAAGAGACCTCCATACTTTTTGAAAATCCACTGAGTCATAAAATTCTACTCTCAATCCCTTAATAGTGTTAACTATTTTGTCAACTCGCAGAAGGTAGGCTACAATCTCTTCATCTTCCTTCATTCAAACTTAGCTCTGAAGATTTGAAGCTTATCTCCCTTAACTTTGGCATCTCCTTCATAAGTATTTTGGAGTTCATCCCAAAGATCCTTTGCACTATCACAATGCATAACTTTGACAAATACTAAATCATCTAAACTGCTCAAAATGGTTCCTTTTTCCTTTGAGTTGTTTTCGTTGAGTTTCTTTCCATCTCTGTCGATTGGGGGAGTGGTTGGTGCTATATACCCATCTATTGCCAAACATCAAATCCTTTTTCATGTAAACATGTTTTCATCCTTTTATTCTAGAAGGTATAGTTCTAACCGTCTAGTGTATTCCATGATCTCCTTCCAGTGGTTAGACCACTTCTTGAAGGACCTGCTTTGATATCAATTGTTGGAATATAGAGAGGGGGGATGAATCAGTATGATCAAAATAGTAATTTAATCACAATATAAAACCTCCATTAATGTTCAATAGTTTCTCATTAGCATTCAATATATCATCAACACCATAATTGAATGCATAAACATCACATAAACATAGTACTCCATAATTTTACATGGAAACCCAATGCGGGAAAAAACCACAAAATGTTTTATTTATTTATCAAGGGGTACATTCATTGGAATCACCGACTTCCTATTTCTCCATCTATAACTAGAAGGAGGCTCCAACCCCTTATTTACATGATGTAACCTGAAGGAAGCTCTAACTCCCTAATTTATTGGCTCCAACCAGACAGAGGCTACAACTCCCTTTCCTTGCCCCATCCAACCACTCTGAAATATAAATGTAGACTAATCTATCACTACCTCTATCACTGTAACTGATAACCCGTTGTTGTTGTTGTTTTTGATGCTTCTATTGTTGCTACTGATTTCAATATATCATCAAGACTGCAACCACACATACCTTCAAACTATATTTGACCTCTTGGATTAGATCTTCTGATATTCTTCTTGTATTCTTCACATATATGCGACCTGTAGTCTTCTTTCTCGGAGATGTCCACATTTTTCCCTTCTGCAACTCACGAATTACCTTGGAGACACTGTTGCAGTAACTTTTCTTCCATACACTCGGTGCCTACAAACTTCTCGCTTCGTTGAACTTTGCTTCCTTCATCTCACTACCTCAGATATGCCAATCTATATTCACATGCCTATATTCAATTGACTATTCTCTCTATATGTGTGTGTTTCCAATGAGGATCTCATTATAAAATGCAGGGATTTCTCAGAGTCATAATTTTTGACTTGGTTATCCGATTGGGATGAAATTTTACAGGGAGCTGTGTCTCGAAGATTTTATTGTTGTGACGATATGATCTATTATATCTGAATCCGTTTCGACACTTTTCGAGAGCCAAGTTCCTTCATATGATACTTCAAATTCGAGTTTTAATGTTTTTGCAAGGTTTTTTTTTTAATTATTAGTTATCTCTTCATTTATGCATGCAATTAGAAGAAAAATGAGTTGACAAATAGTGTCACTCTAGTTAACTCTTAGTTATTGGTCATTTTTAGATTCATCTGAGAATTTTCTAAAATCTTTTTTTTTTTAGAATTTACTTTTTTTCCTGATTTAGGGCCAACTCATAATGTCTTGTTAATGACATGCAACTGACATGCAACTTGTTAACTTCCTGTTCAAGGGTTGACATCAATGAAAACCAATATTTCAACAATTCAATGACAACCAATGTTTCAACAATATGAAGAAAATCAGATCGACGATTGAGGATCAATGCTGAGACGATCCAACAATTATTGAGAGTACAATCCTATGAGCCAATATCCCACAAAACCAAGAGGTATTTTTCCATCATTTTTGGAGTATATTTGAAGCATGATTTAATGGAGAGTAGAGGATCTGGAGCCGACCCCATAAACATATTTTTAGGGTATGTGGAAAAATCCATAAGATCATGGAGACTATAAATATAGATGCCCAAATAAGATTCGATTGTGAAAAATTAGAGATAATTTAAGTGAAGGAAAGATCAGTGATTCTGAGGTTCACAGATATGAGGATATACGAGCATGGAAGAAGAGAAAATATGAATGTCTCTGGGTGGCAAGGCGATACTTGGAAATATTGGTGTCCTCATTCTATAGGTTGGAGCGTGTGATATAGAGAGTTGGTGCTTCCTTCTAGTTGGCGCTGGTAAATCTAGGAAGTTGGTGCTTGCTGACAGGAAAATCAGAATGCTTGTCAACTCGGAGGTAAAGTCCGGTCCAAGGTTGTCTAAGTAACCTAAGCCATTTAAAGTAACTCACCCTAACGGGTTTAATAACTACGTTGACCGATTGGGGATCTAATCTAAACTACACAAATTAGAAGAAAACATTATTTATTAACAAATATCTACTATATACATTAATACTTATTGTGCACACATTTAAAATATCTACTATATACATTAATACTTATTGTGCACACATTTAACTACATAATTTACAATATGTACATGTACAAGGTTGGCGAGAAATCTTGTAAAACAAAAGTTGGTATAAATGGAACTAAATCTCAGGAGAAATTAAAATACAATGGAAACTAATCTAAAACATACTACTAATCTAATTTTAACTTGAAACTAAAAAAGAAAAGAAATGAATGTAAATGATAATGTTTCAA
>SNQJ01S0060177.1:32161-49577 GCA_010110895.2 Picea sitchensis
ATCTGATCCTTTATGAAGATATTATAAACCATTTGTCAAGAAGAAAATAATTTCAATTGACAAATTAATTCATTGCAAGTTCAAAGTATACCAATAAACTCAATATAATTTAATTGTGGCATCAAAATGATACACTCGCAAGGATATTAATAATTGAAACAATGAGTTATTAAAAATTGAATAAAATTAGTATGAACATAAATAATAAATAATAGAAATTAACAATGCATTGACAAATATATTAAATATATTAAAATTGTGTTTTAATCCATTTAATTAAAAGAATATGAACCATAATAACATATATTATAATAACATATATTATAATGAAAGAAAAACAATTTTACTCATAAGGAAAAACCCTTAAACCCTGAAGTAATGTATAGTTCCATATCCTTCAAAACAAACACTTATCCACTATCCGAGAATTTTCACCATGTCCATGACTCAAATATCCATGAATATTTAAACAATAGAATGGATTCATATCCATAAGATAGACTCAGATCCTTCAAAAATAGAATAGTATAAACAATGGATCCAAGAATAGTATAAACAATGGATCCTGATATCTATTCATAATAGAAGAGTTTTATAATAAAAGGTAAATTTTAGTTGAGAATGGAGTGATTGCTACATTGTTTAAGCATCATGAAATCTTTGAAAGTTGATCCTATAGGACTAGTGTAGGAGAGTGGATTGTTTTATTTTTTTGGTTGAGAATGGAGTGATTATTATATTGTTTAGGTATTTGAGTTTTTGGGTTAATCTGTGTAGAGAAAGTTGTACAGTTTGTTAATGTTGTGAAATAAATTTTCTCTTCAAAAATTTTGTAGAGCCGTAGTAGAAGAGCGCCACTAGGTGGAAGGGAAAGGTAGATTTTAATTAAAGGAGTCATAGCTGCTATCGATTTGAGCTATCGTTTCTCATTGCATTAATCACAGATTGTAAAAGATATGTTGTAATAAAGTTATAGTGATTAATAACCAGTTTATTGTTTAAATTTTAATACTGTAGCAGCTGGCATATATATCATCAGATTATCTTAATTTATATATCAAAATATATTTAACAATATATATACCACCATATATTTAACAGTGTATATACCACCTGCATGGAACATTAAAACCTGAACAACAGACTAATTATTGATCACCATCTTTACCATCTCAACTACCGCAATGCACGTAATCACTAATAGAAGGGCTTCCATTAACCTTTGTAGGCACTGCTGTTCGAAATTGACGCCATCGTGATAGAGGGAGTCTCCAACAAATAAGGGAGCTGACCGGATATAGCTATCGAGTGAAGGCCACGAGTAAAGCCACCGTCACAGAATACATAACCGTCGGGTTGTAATATGTAGCCTGTGTGCCCTTAGATCGATGATAAGCGCCGCCATACATAAAGGGAAAACGTCAAACAAAGAAGTTAGCCACAAATCGAAGGATCCAATAGAAAGGTCATTGATTTGAAGCCATGCATGCTGTCGTAAGTTCAAGATGTCAATAAATTTTAGCGCAGTCACAATTTCTTCATGCCACCTTTAACATGGCATTGTTTCATTGGATCCACGTACGTGGTGTTTAAGATTTTTGTATTCACAATGAGAGTGGGTTAATTTTGGAGTAATCTTCTTTTTCGATTTATTTTTCTGATAGGTTTTTGGGCTGTCCGTTTTTAAATTTCTGTTCAATTCAAAATTCTGATCAATTTTCTGAGCATCTCCATTAGTTTAAAATGGAAAAAACCCCTTGATAAGGTTCTGAAATACATAAAACTTTGATCCATACAAAACTCAGACTATCTCTGAAAATTTGGCTAGATTCAAATTCAATTTTTTCCTGAAAAACTAAACTCAGATCATGTTCAGATCATGTGCACAGAATACTCCCATTGTGCTCCAAATAAAAAAAAGGACAGAGTTTTCAGAGCATCACATATTCGATGCCCAATGTTAATCTCAATAGTCGGTCTCATGAATTGTCAGGTAAAATTTGAGCTTTTGTACTCGAAAGGCGTACACCTATTGACAATGGGCAGATTTAATAGGGGTTTAGTGCTTAATAAATTTTCTATGGACAGGATTAAATATGGCTGGAATATTCTTAGTAGTCACAAAAAATAAATGGCTGTGATTTCAATCATTAACTTCCTAACTATTAAAATATTAACACCAGATAAATGAAGCCCAAAAGTTTATTTGTTAATAGATAATAAAATTTAATATATTCTTTTAAAGATTCATTTCATCTTCTCTACCCTTTCTGCGTTCACCAACAGCTTTCAACATTTTGAATTCAATAGTCTACAGTTATTTTGGACAGAAACATTTTATAAGAAGAGGGGGAAATCATATTAGTTTCATTAGTGTTTATTTATTTATTTTTAAGTAGAACATGTTTTGTTAATTAATTAAATGTATTAGCATTTAGTGTTTATTTATTTATTTTTAAGTAGAACATGTTTTGTTAATTAATTAAATGTATTAGCATTATCTTTTGTTTTATCTTTCCAGCAACAACGCTATTTTCAGCATTTTGACTTCATGGACATAATCATTTATTTTTAAAGAAGAAGAGGTGGCAATTATATTAGTTTAATTAGAATGTTTTTAAGTAGAAAATGTTTTCTTAATTATTCCAAATGTATTAGCATTATTTTTTTGTTTGTAAAATAAATGATAAAGATCAAAATTAGAGGTAGGTATTTGTATTTTTGAAGGAGACATTTCAAGTTTCAGATGGATGATTGTAGCATTTGCATCTTTAGAGAGGGGATTTCAGATTCAACTCAAGATGAATGTTTTTATAAATATTTTGGGATGTTGAAGGATATGAGAAACTATACTTCATTGGAGTTATGAGATATGCATGTTGGGATTACTATCTAAATGTGTGGGGGATATCTAAGATCTGGGAGTTGTTGTTGGAAATTGTGTTGTCATTGATGTCAAAGGTAGTCATGAAAGTAATTTATATCACAACAACGGGAGACTGAGTATTGTTAATGATAGGTGAAGATCATGCACTAACTATTTTTAATGATAGACGAAGATCATGCGCTATGATAATAAATCCCTACAAATGATAGGTCCAAGGATCGAACCAGAAAAATGAGGTATCCAAATTTTCAAAGCCAAAGAGAGATCAAGAAGAGTTTTAAGGATCTCAATGAAGGCGAGAGGAAGAATATCAGAGAAGTGTTGAAGCCTTGAAATGACTAAGTCCCAAATCAGACAACTACCATGAAAAAAATGTTGTGTTTAAGTCATAGAAAATGGCAGTCATTGATTTGTCACAACAAACCAATCTAGACCATTGGTCAGAACATTCAAGAGCCCAACATCTGTTAATCTATCAGAGTTAATGAAATTCATTGATATATTGGAGTGGTTGCAAGAGAGAATATAGACCATTAATAGGATAGCAAGGCCATCCGAGTGTTTGAGTGTAAGGGTGTTTGATGGGAAAAAATTTGAGTCAATATTGGATCAATTGGAGTATTTATGGACCATTGATGACAGATCCATTAGAGGGAAAGGCCATTGGTTTTTTTGGCACATTGGGACTCCGACAAGAGAGTCTCCAAGTCAATAGGAACCATAGATCCATCAAAGGATCTACCTTAGCCATTGTATCTATGATGATCCACGTTGAAGGAAAGAGATAGTTGGTGGTTGATGCCAAGTCATCACCACAACAAAAACCATGTGTAATTTAACATTTTCACCATGTGTCATGAGGGAATTAGACCATATTTCATAAAAATATTGGGCCACCTTCAATCAAAATTCCATCTCAGAGAACATGGTCGGAAGTTGTGATGATGTTGACATGAGGTTAGCTGCCATATTAGTGCCATGTTTCAAGTGCCACACCAACAATATATACAAAGAAGGGTTGGAGAAAGCGATCATATCATAGTCACATCAATCAATTCCACATCATTTTCCACCTGTATTGCCACATGTTGTATTGAAATTGGGCCATGTGTCATGAGTAGATATCTGTTGTTCATCGGAGAATCGCTGGTCATAGTAGACTATATTACTAGATACAGGGGTACTCCGATGAAGGAGCTTTGAGGAGATATCTAGACCGTAGGATGAAATGCAAGCGAGATGTAATCACAGTCATTGATCTTAGACTCCGAGGATCGTTGGATTCTTTAGAGTATGTTCCATTGGAGAATCTCTGTTTGAGGTCGATTGTGTTAACAACAATATAGGAACTCTGATGAAGGAGCTCCGAGGAACAATATAGACCATAGATCTATAGGTAAACGACATGCAATATTAGTCATAGATCAACGTGGGATCTGCCTGACCATCCCACGAAAATATTGAGAGATAAGAGATAATCGACGTGCAAGTTGAAGGACCGATGACATCGAGGCTGTTGATTTCAGACTCTTATGATCGTTGGATTTGTCGGAGTATAAACCATCGGAGTGAACTATAGCAGAGATACCCCGATGACGAAGGACCGTGAGAACACTTGGGAGCCACATATCGACAGTGGAAATTTAATCAAGGATCAAATCCAACAACTATTATGGGATGTGGCAGTGTTGAGTGTTTGGTGCCATGATAGGCCCAGTTGACACAGATCAACAATGGATATTGAATGGAGATGCATATCTAATGATGGCCAAGTGTTGGGATATCGATCAATAAATCCATGATTGATATTTGTTTAGGGAATTGATTGAATGATTGCTAAGAGACGAGGCATATGTTTTGTGTTATGGTTGGATCTGAACAATAGATGGACAAGATCAAGCGAAGAAATGATCGGATGGATGCTAAGGATCGTGATGGTGTTGAGTGCTTCAACACCTTGGTGGTCCCAATATGTGTTGGAATACTAAGAGAGGGGGTGAATCAGTATGAGCACAATAATACTTTTAATCACAATATAAAACCTCCAGTAATGTTCAATAGTTTCTCATTAGCATTCAATATATCATCAACATGATAATTCAATGCATAAACATCACATAAATATAGTACACCATAATATTAAGTGGAATCCCAATGCAGGAAAAAACCACATAATGCTTTTCTTATTTATCAAATAGTACATTCATTGGAAGCACCCAATTCGTATTTCTCCAGCTATAATAGGAAGGAGGCTCCAAACCCCTATTTACAGGTTGTAACCTGAAGGAAGCTCCAACAACCTAATTTATTGGATCCAACTAGAAGGAGGCTACAAACCCCTTTCCTTGCCCCGTCTAACCGCTCTGAAATATAAATTTAGACTAATCTTTCATTACATCTGTCACTGCAACTGATAACCTATTGTTGTTGTTGTTTCTGATACTTCTGTTGCTACTACTTATTTCGATATCTCATCAAGACTATGAAGACACATACCTTCAATATATATCTGATCTGTTGGATTAGATCTTGTTGATTAAGGTTGGTTGTCATTGATGTCAACCCTTGAAGAAAGACCTGTAGCACAAAGGTTTGGGTAATGGACCCAATAGTGTTTGATGTAAATATGACTCATTATTGAGGTTTGTAATGGACCCACAGTGTTTGATGTACCATGACTCATTACGTCTTTGTCATGGTTGATAAGAAGTAAATATGGATGAACTCCAAAGTGGTCCCCTTATGGTGAAATTCTACCGGAAGACGCTTTGTGGAGTAAGAGAACCCATGCTTAATTGTGGAATAATGAGGATGAAAGAAAGTGAATTTTTCGAAAAAATATCCTAGATGGATAGTCTTGTCATGTTTACTCACTGCATGTGAACGCCACATAATCTCATGGTTAGAGAGTTATGTCCATGAGAAGTTGGATACCCCAGTTTGTGTAATGGACCCAAGTTTGTTTTGATGGGTAACGATATGAATTATGATATATTTTCTCAGATAATACTATCTCTATATGGATAGTACATGTCATGCCATTTCGTGGTATGTAGAATGTCACATACCCTCACGGTTTGAGAGTTATGGCCTTATGAAGTTGGAGGACCCTCATATGTCATCTAGAAGCCCCAAAAAGGTCAAAGTAATCAAAGTGGTTTAAGAGGATTTTAAAAGGTAAATAATAAAGTGAAGTGGATGAGTGCATTATAATTCAAAGTGAATACAGCCAAATTATTTCAATAATAATTTTAATGGAGAAATTAGAAGTGACCCAACCCTAAAATAAGGAAAGTAGCCATGACCTAGAATATGTTTCTAAGGAAGCTACTTGAAAGTATAAAATGAGAGAGCATTGCCTCTCATTTGAAACACACTTGAGCATATTGAATATCTATAGGTGTCTAAGGTATACAAACGATATTGCCGTAATTCTCGAGGGAAAGTGAAGAAAAGTGCAAGGATGGATAAATTCTTTGATGGTGCTTTCTAAGGAATGTGATCATATACACCGTGCGTATTACAGAGCTACAAATCATTTGGAGGATAAAATTGATGAGGATTTTTGGTTGCGGTACATGTTGGAGGCTACGGTTGAGAAAAGTAGTTGATGAGTTGACACACACATGAAGTGTATAGTTGATGATGCCGATACATATTGATGATTAATAGTTGATGGTAGTTGACACATGATTGGAACATACTTGGTACATGGTTGGATGCACTTGTTTATGGTATAGGTTGATCACGTGCTGGCATGAACATGAACGTTTATGGTACAAAGTTGATTACGTGTGCTTGGTACGGTTGATGCACTTGTTTATGGTACAGTTGACATGCCGATGCATAGTTGATGCATGGTTCAGATTTATTGCGCTGTGTCATTTCCAGATATCTCACAGTGATAGTGTGATGTTGGTTCCATCATTGTACTTCTACTGGATGGCGTGACGTGGGCAAGGACAGTGGTTGCATCCAATCTTCCGATTGTAGTCGGAGAACATTAGGGCTTGCAGCCTCCGTTGTAGCCATAGAATTGGGAGTTGGAGATTCCTCAAAGTTGTAGCCCGAGAAACTAGGTTGTTTCCTTCCGCCTGCGTTCTGAAACAAAGGAAGTTGGTGCTTCTAATGAATGTAATTCTTCAAGACATAAGGAAAAACATTCCGTGTTTTCTCCTCGATTTAGGTTTCCAAGCAAAACACCTGCGTACCGTATGCGTGTGATTGTTTATTTATTACTCTCATTATTGGATAATAATTCTACATTGATATAACATTTGAAGAAAAAAGGATTGTAATTACGCTATTACCGATTCACCCTCTCTAATCCAACAATTGGTATCGTATTTGGTTCCTTCCTGTAAACCGGCCTTTAACCACTGAAAGGTATCATGGAGAGTACCAACTCGAGTAAAAATGGAATACCACACTTTGATGGACAGAAGCATGCTTTGGGAGCATAAGGATGAAGGACATATACGCATTACTGTGGGATTTCAAGTTTGGCAATCAATTGTAGATGGATAATAATAATACCAACAACACCAACAAATGACAAAGAAGGAAAACTCTGAGAATAATTCCAATGCCATAAATGCACTTTGAATGGTCTCGCTGATTAACATTCACCAAAGTTGCACATTGTAACCAAGCAAAGAGATTTGGGACAAGCTTCAAAATATTTATGAAGGAGATTCAAAAGTCAAACAACAGCTTCAAACTTAGGTCACCGGCCAACCAAAAATGAAGGCAAGGAAGTTATCACAACCTACTTCTACGAAGTTGATGAAATAAAGAATGCAATCATAGGATTGGGAGAAGAAATCAAGAATCTGTAATTGTTCGTGCTAAGGTACTAAGATCTTCCTATGAGATTCAACCATAAGATATCAACAACTCGAAGAAAGATCGGATCTAAATTCAATAATCATGGACGAATCGCATGGAATCTTTCTACAACATATGAGATGAGAACTCAATGAAAAAATCCTATATGTAAAAAGAAGTGCCTCTTCAAAGCATACAAAAGATCAAATCAAAAGAAAAAGGAACATGAAGAATATAGCAACATCAACAACGTTTTGAAGATGATGAAGAAGTGGGCCAACTTTGTCAAAAGATCAAAAGGGAACCAAATGATAGGCGAGGTAAGCCTTTAATTTGTTTTACTCAGATGGTATTGGTCATTTCTATAACAACGTCCTCATAAGAAAAAGAGAAATGATGAAGGTTACCAAAAGGCGCACAAACATATAAAGGTAAGGATTACAAAGAAAGTTTTCAAGAAAACTTTTTGCACTAAAGAAGACATCTAATCATCAAATGAAGATGAAGTCAAGGATGAAACAGTGGAGAGTTCTATTCATGGCAGAGAAGACTCCTCGAGCAAAGAAGACTCAAGAAGAATATGAAGAAGCATATGAATAAGAAATTGAAGAGGCAAAAGTTGACTGAGAAGAATTAATGAGTTCCATAGAAGTTAATGAAGAGAAAAGAAGAAAACAAGAAACTACAAGCGTAATCTTACAAGAAAAAAAAACACTCAAGAACTAGAACAAATGATTACAAAATTGAAGGTTCAAATAGAAGAAGATAAAAGAATTGAATAATCACCCAAAGAAGATCTAGAAGGAAAGGACGAGATCATTAAACCTAGAAGCAGAGATTGTCAAGATAATAAAGGACATCTAAAAGAAAATATGCATTAGCTCAAAAGTTCGATGACATTATTAGCAACAAAAATATTATTTTGACAAGTCCGTACTTGGATACAATCGTCAAAATGTAAAATGGATCAAGCTCCAAACAATAGAGCAAGAAACAAATCCAAAAAGTTAGCGTAAACAATCAAAGGGGATAAAATATATACAAGGAAGATTGTAGGACACTTCTTCACCGAGAAGATTCAGATTTTAAAATCAAAGACCGATAGAAACAAATAAGCCTCAAGAAGAAGAAGGATTCATAAGAGCACTTCCTTCATAAGATCTTCAACTACTAGGTATCAAACTATATTTTGGTTTATGTTATGCTTGTACAATTCTTGGACATAAGCTGTAAATTGCAAGAGCTAACAACAAGAACACAACTACTTTGAGAGCCATACAAAAAGGTTATTCAAGAAGACCTAAGGAAACACAAAGAAGAAGTTGCTAAATGTCTTCTTGAATCCTTGAGCACTGAAGTGTAATGTTATAAATGTAACAATTTCGGACACATAACCAAAAATTATGCACGAAAATTCCTCCTAAAGAACCTCAATGGAGTCACAAACAAGAATCTTAAAATGACATGGATAAGAAAGCAATATCATTATAGAAATGAAGAATGCACAACCACCTGGCTAAGCTAAACATAAGAACGCGGGTTTGTATGTTGACAACGGATGTTCAAAACACATGATGTGATAGACAAGTTTTACATTACTTAGGAGGAAAGAGATGGATCACTTCCCCTTTGAAATGATGATTCATCCAAAATCATTGGAACATGCACAAATCCTAATTGGGAACAAGAATGAAAGCACAGAAAATGTTCTAATTAGCAGGAAGATATGAAACATAATCTTTAAGTGAGTCAAATGTGTGACCAAGGTCATAGTTACTTTTAATTCACAAAGTGTGAGATAAGAAAAGAAGGTTCAGTGGAAATTGGTCACAACCGCAAGAACTTCAAGCAAACATATATGTTAAGTCCGAATTGGAAATGAAAAGTGTTGTGTAGGAAAGGAAGATGAAAGTTGGCTATGGAAAAGAATGGGTCACATGCATTTTGATAACCTTGTCAAATTCAAAAAAAAAAAAAAAAAAAAAAAAAAAAAAAAAAAAAAAAAAACCAACCAACACTTTATGCAAGCATTACTTCGACAACAAGGAAAGAAAACAAAGACCGTGTTCAAATCAAAGGAACATTCAACAACAAAACCACTGGAAATTGTGCATACCGATCTAGTTGGACCACTACAAGGTGCTATTTAAAAGGTGAGAGATACTCTTTATGTTATTAATTGATGATTATACAAGAATGACTGCAGTTTCTTTCTCAAGAACAAATCGAACTTTTGAAAATTTCAAGATCTGTAAGGAAATGGTTGAAAATGATGGATTCAAGAATCAAATGCTTAAGATCGATAATGGAGGAGAATTCACCTCAAAGGAACTTATGGACTACCGCAGAAATCATGGAATAAAAAGACAATTTCCATCACTAGGACACCTCAACAAAATAGAGCTAGTTGAAAGAAAGAATAGGACACATTACCTAAATGGATCGAAAGTAAATGATAATGGATTCAAAGTTGACAGATATTTTGACACAAAAGTACATACAACATTCTCGCCATCCAAAAAACAGAAAGTAATTCTCGAAAAAACACCGACAAAACCTCCACACGAAAGCTATGGAAAGGAAGACCAAACAAATGTGAAGCACCCTCAGAAGTTTTAAAAACGCCACATCAAAAGAGAAGATGGCTTAATGGGAAAGTTTCAATCTCGTGGTGGACAAAGGAATACTTGTTGGTTACTCAAGCACAAGGAAATCCTCATACAAGTGTTACAATCAGATGACTGACGAATAATTGACAGAGGACACCAGACTGATCAGACCACCTAATTGATCCAAACGATGACATTAATTTGATTTAGATTTGATTGATTACTGGAAGGAACTCAACTTGAAGAGACATATGCCCCAGCTTCGTTTAATGGAAGCAATCCATTTGCTTTTAGCTATGCATGCTCCAAAAAATGTTAAAGCTTATTCGATGGACATAAAATCATCTTTTCCTCAACAATGGAGAACTTGAAGAAGTCCGCATTGAACAAACTTAAGGATTTCACTTGTCGGTGAAATCACGTAATATGTGTAAATTAAAGAAGGCCTTGTATGGTCTAAAACAGTTCCCGGTATATACGGTACCCGTGACCGGATAAGTATCCTCGCTAAAGCATTGTGGTTCGAAAAGGAAGTGCGTGACAACAACCTCTACATCAAGCGTAAGTCAAGGTAATATTTTATTAATTGGAAGTTTATGTTGATGATATATTTTGGGTAGTGACATGACAGCTTAAGCCGAATTTGGTAAAAAAGACATGCAGAGTGAATTTGAAATGTCATTACTTGGAGAACTATCCTTCTTCTAGGACTTCAGACACGGGCCAAAGCAAAGTCCAAGGAATTTTTTTATTTCTCAAACCAAGTATAATCGCAGAAATGCTAAAAGAGGTTCGTGAATGGAAGATTGCAAACCGCTTATCACTCCCATGCAAACCAAGCAGCTTGGTAAGTTGAGCAAAGATGATGATTCAAAGCCCACATATCAGGAGGCAATATAGGTCAATGACACAACCTACTATATGTGTGACAACATCTAGACCATATGTAATGCAAAATGTTGGACAGGTGGCAACGGGATTTCAAGAAAGACCAAAGGAATCACATGTATTGAAGTGTAAAGAGGATCTCTATATCCCAAAGGAATAAAAGAGTTTGGATTATGGTATCCAAAAAAGGAAAATATCTATCACTTCTCATGGCCTACAAAAATGTAGATTGGGCAGGTTGTATTGATGACCCACTTAAGCAATCAGTGGAGCAATGTCTCTACTTAGGCGAAAGTGTTTGGTATCATGGCTAAGCAAGAAACAATCATCGGTATCTCTATGTACAACCGAGGTAGAGTATATTGTAGTAGTATCATGTTGTACACAAGTTCTTGGATGAAACAAACTTTGGACAGATATATGTTGAGTATGATGAGCCCCATTCCAATATATTGTGATACAAGTGCCATCAATATCCCAAAAAAAACCCGGTGATGCACCCAAGACTAAGCACATTCCAATCAAGTATCACTCTTCTACTGAATAGGTTGCAGAAAATAACATTCGATTTGAGTATGTGGGCACAAAATGTCATGTTACATCTTGCTACAAACCACTTCCACGGGAAGTCTTTGAAAATATTCACCAAAGACTTGGAGTTATTTTCTACTCCAAAATGAATTCTTTTGAATGCTTATATTATATGTCTTATAAGTGTACATGAGGAAGCAACTATAAGAGGAAAATTTGTCGTGGGGAGTACCGATGGAGAGATACCTTGCCATTGATGACAAAGGGGAGAGGATTTATCAGATGTAGAGGACATAGGCATGGTTCTAGGAGGATCAGATTTATCATATGAGGACGAGGCATGTTTTCGGGGAGCATGAGTGATATGATTTCCAATGTTGCATCAGAGTGTTACTACCAATGCCAAAGGGGAGATTATTGATTAAGGTTGGTTGTCATTGATGTCAACCCTGAAGAAAGACACTCGTGAATAAAGGTTTGGGTAATGGACCCAATAGTGTTTGATGTAAATATGACTCATTATTATTTTTCATGATTGATATTGGGTAATATGTGGATGAACTCCAAAGTGGTCCCTATAGAAAGCTCTCATGGGAAGACACTGTGGAGTAAGAGAACCACGCTTAATTTTCGAATAATGAGATGAAGGAAATTGAATTTTCGGTGGTACTATCCTAGGTGGATAGTTCTTGCCATGTCATTTCCAGTTGGTATGTGGAACGCCACATAAATCCTCACGCTAGAGTCGTTTGCTATGAGAAGTTGGAGACCCCTGTGTTTGAGTAATGGACCCAAGCTTATTTGATGGATAACGTATGAGTTATGATATTTTCAGATAATACTATTCTATATGGATAGTACATGTCATGCCATTTATGGTGGTAGTAGAACGTCACATAACTCCTCACGGTTTGAGAGTTGCGGTCTTAACGAAGTTGGAGGACCCTATATGTCATCTAGAAGCCCCAAAAGGTCAAAGTAATCAGTGGTTTAAGAGATTTTAAAAAATTAAATAATGCGAAGGATATGTAATTCTAATTCAAAGTGAATACAAAATAAATTATTTCAATAATAATTTTAATGGAGAAATTAGAAGTGGACCCAACCCTAAAATAAGGGAAAGTGGGGCTAAGGAAAGTGGGGCCAAGTGACATAGAATATGTTTTAAGGAAGCTACTTGGAGAGTATAAATAAGAGGCAAGGCTCTCATTTGAAAAACACTTGAGAATATTGAATATCTATAGGTGTCTGAGGTACACAAATGATATCTAAGTCAAATTCGAGGAAAGTGAAGAAAACAAGGTCAAAATGCAAGGAGATAAATTTTGATGGTGTTTTCTAAGGAAATGTGATCACATACACCGTGTCTATGAGCTACAAAGCATATTTTGGATGATAAAATCTGATGAGGGCTTTGGTTGTGGCACATGTTGAGTACATGGTTGAGACAAGTAGTTGATGAGCTGACACATACATGAAGTGTATAGCTGATGATGTTGGTACATATTGATGATTACTAGTTGATGAGAAGTTGACACATGAATGGAACATATAATTTTTCTGGTACATGGTTGGATGCACTTGTTTATGGTATACAGGTTGATTACGTGTTGGTGCATGGTTGATGCAATTTGTTTTATGGTAGAGGCTGATTAGAGGTTGGTATGGTTGATGCACTTGTTAATGGTAGAGGTTGATTACAGGTAGAGGTAAAAGTTGATGCATGGTTGATGCATGGTTCAGATTATTGGCACAGGTTTACAAAGTGGTATATATCACAAGGATAGTGTGACAATGGTTCCACTCCAAAATTTCTACTGCGGCAAGGACAGGTGGTTGTAGCCACCTTCCTCGGGTTGTAGTCGAGAACATTGGGTTGTAGCCTCCTTCCGTTTGGTGTCAGAGAACACATGGATTTGGAGTTTCCTTTAGTTTGTATCCTAAGAATTTATGGGGTTGGAGCCTCCTTCCGTACCGGAAACAAAGGAATTTGGTGCTTCCAAATCCCTAATGTAATTCTTCACATAGTTGAAAAACATTCCGTGTTTTCTCTCGATTTGGGTTTATATGTAAAACATTGGTGTACTGTATGTGTGTGATTGTTTATTTATTATCAGCCATTATCGATAATAATTCTACATTGATATAACATTTGAAGAAAACGATTATAATTACATTATTACTCCATTCACCCTCTCAGTAATCCAACAGATCTCTGGTCTTTTTCTTGTCCTCTTCTATAGATCCGGACCTATACACTTCCTCGGTCTTAGATGTCCCATCTTTTCCCTTTGCACTGGCACTACCTCTTAAACATTGTTAAAAATAATCTTCCTTCCATACACCTCATTTCCCAAACTTCTCCCTTCGATGAAATTTTTTGTCGTCATCTAACTGTCTCAAATATGCCAATCTATACTCACACGCCTAATATTCAATTAATTTTATATATATATATATATATATATATATATATATATATGTATATATGTGTGTGTGTGTGTGTGTGTGTGTGTGTGTGTGTGTGTTTCCAATGAGGATCTGATTATAAAATGCAGTGATTTCAAAGAGTCATAACTCTTGACTCGGTTATCTGATTGAGATAAAATTTTATAGGGATTTGGGTCTCTAAGAGTTTACTATCATACTGATATGATTTATCAAATCATAATCTGTTTTGTCACTTTTCGAGAGCCAAATTTCCTCATATGATGCCTCAAATTCGAGTTTTAGTGTTCTTGCGATTTTTTATTTTTATTTTTAATTCTCATTCATCTCTTCATTTATGCATGTAATCACAAAAGAGAGTTGATGAATAATGTCACTCTGGTTGGAACTTAGTTATTGGTCATTTTTAGATTCATCCGAGAATTTTCTAAAATCAATTGGTTTTTTTTCTTCGAGAATTTACCTTTTTCCTAATTTAGGGCCAACTCATATTATCTTGTTAATGGCATGGAACTTGATAACTTCACATGCAACTTGTTAACTTCATGTTTAATGGTTGACATCAATGAAAACCAATCTTTCAATAATGTCCCACTTTGGAATTGATGGCAACACTTAGACATGACAAACACTCATGCTCATGTTATATCCCCATGTCTTCATGCCTCTTCTCTTCGTTTCCATGCCTCTGTTTTTCTCTCCACCTTTGAAATCAATGGAAAAGGGTGACTTCTCCTTGAGGCTATTCCTCCTGTTTCTATTGATGTTTCTCTTCATCGTGCTTCCTTGTGTAAATATCTAATAAACATCATTAAAAAAGAATTCAAGTATTTCATGATTACTGCTACTCTCCCCATGTCTTACTGTGCTGACTTCCATGTAGATCATTGTGGGGATGAAAATACTCCTAGTTTCTATTGAAAATAGTCAAAATTCTCCCTCGGAAGAGGTTTGGTGAAGATATTTGCAATCTATTATTTTTCCCCAACATACTCTACCTTGACGTTCTTCTCTATAACCTATTCCCGTAGAAATGAAAACTTTATCAGAATGTGTTTCGTCTTGGAATGCATCACTGGATTCTTAGAGATATGTATAGCACTGGTATTATCACATGATATCAGAATAGACTCGTCATATTCCACATGTATGTGCTACAAAGTTTGCTTCATCTAGAGAACTTGTGTACAACATGTTGCTACTGCAATATACTATGCTTATATTGTGGAAAATGATATCGAAGATTGTTTCTTGTTCAACTAGGATACCAAACAATCACCCAAGTAGAAGGCTTCTCTACTTGTACTTCTTCTATCATCAACAATTCCTACGCAATAAGCATCTATGTATAAAACTAGATATAGATCATTTCCTTTTGGATACCATAATCCATAGTCTTTTTTTCCTTTGAGAAATCTGAATATGATCTTTACTTCCATAACATGTGTTTCCTTCGGTGCTTCTTGAAATCTTGCAAATTTTCCAACTACCTGCATCACATCCAATATTGATGTTTCCACATAGTGTAAACTGCCAGTAATCGTTATGTAGAGTCTCTGATCTACATCCTTGGATTTATCATCTTTGCTCAATTTTGAACTAGTATGTATGGGAGTACTTACAAGCTTGCAATCTACCATTCCAAATTTCTTTAGCATTTCTTTTATATACTTGGCCTGGGAGATGAAAATACCTTTATCTTGCTGACATATGTGGAGTCCCAAAAATAAATACGACTCACCAAGTAATGAAATTTCAAATTCATTCTACTCGTCTTTAGAAAGTTTTTGACTCATCCTGTAATCATCACTTCCAAAAATAATGTCATAAACATAAACTTCAATTATAAATATACTATCTTGATTTACCTTTATGTAGAGATTGTTGTCTGCATTGCCTTTCTTGAACCCTTGTTTTTGTAGATATCTATCCAATCTTTAATACCATGCTTTGGGGGCTTGTTTAAGTCCATAAAATGTCTTTTTCAATTTTCAAACACAATCTTCCTTTTCTGACAGTAGAAATCCTTCTGGTTGTTCAATGCAGACTTCTTCTTCTTGTTCTCCATTTAGTACTGCTAATTTTACATCCATATGATATACTTTGATTTTCTTAAAACATGCATAAGCCAAGATCAGTCTGAATTCTTCCATTATTGCAATTGGGGAAAATTTTTCTTCAAAATTTATTCCTTCAAACTAATCATATCCCCTTCATACTAGCCTTTCTTTATTCCTAGTTACCTGTCCATCCTAGTTCAACTTGTTTCTGAATACCCATTTTGTGCCAATAACTTTCTTAGGGGTTGGGAATGAATAAATCAACAATCAACCCCTCCACATTTTCCTTATTACAATATATAAACTGACTCTCTCCAGGCTCAGGATGTCAAGTTCAACCGCCTCGGCTAAAAATAGCAACAAATCCCCAAAAATCCTAAACTGTCTGCCATGAAAGACAGACCGAATTTCTGAAAAATGGGGTCCGAACAAACATCAGTTTCTCTTCAATGATGACACCTGGGAAAAAAATTAAGGAGGTTATTGTAGATGGGCATGTTCTAGACAAACATCTCCTTCGGTTTGCCAAATTCGCCTCCAGATCGCCGAAACAACCCCTGCAAAATCAGGACTTTCACAAAAAAATGAAAAACTGGAACAATGGGGTTCGAAGATGGCTTCGATTCTCCTTGCTCATGGTACCTGTGCAAAAACTGGGAGAGGTTTTTTTTCTTTATCCTGTTATGAACAAAAACCTCTTTCAGTTTTTTAAAATTCATCTCCATGCTCTTGGGGCTTGTTTGAGTCCATAAAATGTCTTTTTCAATTTTCAAACACAATCTTCCTTTTCTGACAGTAGAAATCCTTCTGGTTGTTCAATGTAGACTTCTTCTTCTTGTTCTCCATTTAGTACTACTAATTTTACATCCATATGATATACTTTGATTTTCTTAGAACATGCATAAGCCAAGATCAGTCCGAATGCTTCCATTATTGCAATTGGGGAAATTTTTTCTTCAAAATTTTTTCCTTCAACCTGATCATATCCCCTACATACTAACCTTTCTTTATTCCTAGTTACATGTCCATCCTAGGGATCTATCTCAGGCATAATAAGATCTTATCCACAGGGAAAGAAAAAAATACCATTGGATCTGATGGAATCAAGTGAAATGGATGAGAAGAAAAGAGTAAAAGGTCCATCAAGTAGAGGAGCAACTAAGAAT
>SNQJ01S0060177.1:49587-59924 GCA_010110895.2 Picea sitchensis
GTACTTCTACAACTCAGCAGGGCTATTCTTACGCTTCTAGACTGAAAGATTTATCCCAAACAAGGAAGACTTCACCATGGCCCCCGTATGGATCCGCCTATATTCCTTACCGCAAGAGTTTTGGCTGGAAGAGATTATAATGGGCATAGGGAATACACTAGGCCAGTATGTCAAAGCTTCAGAGGCCAAAAGATAGAGAAAATATACTTCATACGCTAGGATCTATGTCTACATGAACATTTCCAAGACACTCCCTGGAGCAGTGATTCTCGAATACCAGGATGAGGACTGGAAAAAAACTCTGGATTATGAACACATTCCCTTTCGCTGCAGGATATGTCATGATCACGACCATCTTTTCATAGATTGCCCCCTGATCAAACCAACCACCAAAGAAAATGACACCACACAGAAAGATGGCTTCACCATGGTTGCGGAAAAGAAGAGAAACCCACCAAGGAGGCAGATCCCAGACCGTAGACAAAATATCACAACCAAGAACTCTTATGAAATTCTGAACCAGCTGCCAGAAGATGAGGAAATCCAAGATCCACACAAGGAATTGCAACAGACTCAAGGGGACAACCCAAATCCTCCCCCCCCCTCCCAAAAGTCATGAAACCCACACAGAAGAAAGAGGAGACGGGGATGGGGACACCCCAATGTAGCTAGACGACAAAGATCTGGTGGGCATAGATCTAGAAAAGATCGAGGAGGCCCTGAATCAAAAGGACTTGCAGACCCTTCCTGAAGAACAACTACGCAAGGTACATAAAGTATTTCTCAATTCCTCAACAGGATCCACAACACGCCTGGGCATAGCCCCAAACACGAGTTCGGGCTCTAAAAGAGTCCTCCGTGAGAACAAAAGACTAGGGTGAAAAAAAACACAACAACTTATCAAGGAGGCGGGAAATCTCATGATAAACTCAGGTCAGATACACAAGCTTTCAGAGGGATACCTCCACCCAACACCACCCTCTTAATGATGAAGATCATCACCTAGAACATTAAAGGACTCAATGGTATATCCAAACAAAGGATCCTCCGATATTGTATCAAGGCAGAAAACCCAAACATTCTAATGTTACAGGAAACCAAATACGCGGGAATAGAAGATGAAACCATCTTCCAACGTATCTAGAGAGAATGCAACTCCATATCAACAGACTCCACAAGAGCCTCAGGAGGTCTTCCTATCCTTTGGAATCCATCCAATATCACTATCAACAAACCCTTTTCAACTGTATGTACAATAACAACTCACTTCGAGGTCATTGGCTCGAATCAGGAAGCAGCCATCACTAATGTCTATGGCCCCCACAACCAATAGGACAAAGACAAACTCATGGAGCGACTTGAACTAATCAAGAGTCTGGTGACAACTTAAAACTGGATCTTAGGAGGCGACTTCAATATGATCCTGTCGCTGGAGGGAAAAACAGGAGGCACCAAGAAACTCGAGCAAGACAGTGGTAAGTTCAAAACTCTCATTGATCATATAAAGTTAGTCGATATAGAAAATAAAAATGGCACCTTCACCTGGTCCAATCACAGATTGGGCAATCAACACATTGCTTGTCGACTGGACCGTTTCCTAGTCACTGAGGAACTAATGGAGACATGATCTTATCTAGAAAGTCTTATTCTACCAAAATCCAGCTCAGACCACTGACCTCTTGCTCTTAATTTAGAAACAGAAGAAACACCCAAGTACAAGCCCTTTTGCTTTGAAACATTCTGTCTCTCACACTCGGATTTCCATCAGCTAGCAAAATCCTGGTGGGCACAGGAAGAAATAGATCATGGCACTAGCATGTATAAATTCCAGCAGCGCCTCAAAAACTTTAAGCAGTTGCTGAAACCCTCAAAAACTTTAAGCAGTTGCTGAAACATTGGAACAGGAACAACTTTGGAAACATACTCCAAAGCATACAGGACATAGAGAGCAAGCTGGTGGAGATACACAAAAAATTCATTTCAGGATCTAGGACTACTGAACTAATGAGAGAGGAGGCAAAGCTCCAAGAGCAATTAGAAGAGAGAAGAAAGAAAGAGGAAGTTCTATGGAAACAAAAATCCAGAGTACAATGGCTCAAGGAAGGGGAAAATAACACAAAATTCTTCCACAGAGCTATGATGCACCGTCGCCATGTCAACAAAATCACCCACTTAGAGGACAGCCAGGGCAACATAGTCAGAGAACACTCTCAAATTGAGGCTGAGCTGATCAACTACTACCAGGACCTTCTAACGGAAACCAAGGAGGATAGAATGGCAACCATCCAAAGAGTCACCAGACACATACCCTCATTGGTAACCTCAGATAAAAACGTCACTCTAACTCGGCCCATCACCCAAGAGGAAGTGGATCAAGAAGTAAACGCTATGCCTCTGGGAAAGGCCCTTGGCTCAGATGGGTTCACCACTGAGTTTTTCCACCACTGCTGGTTCCTGGTCAGGAAAGAAGTATGGGAGGTAGTAGAGGAATCAAGAGCATCAGGCCTAGTCCTACCAGCTCTCAGCGCCACCTTTCTCACCCTCATTCCGAAAGAAGAATGAGTCACAAACCTTAAAATGTTCAAACCCATCACCCTCTGCAATGTTATCTACAAAATCATAACGAAGGTGGTAGCCAATTGACTCAAACCTATTTTGACACATGTCATCTCCAAGGAACAAGCAGGGTACATAGAAGGAAGACAAATCATGGATAGCGTCATCCTGGCTCATGAGGTCCTCCACTCCCTCAAGACTTCAAGGACCCCAGGTATGTTAATCAAACTTGACCTTTCAAAATCTTTCGACAGAGCCAGCTGTCAGTACCTTTGAGCTATATTAGAATCTTTTGGATTCGATCAGTGTTGGGTGAACTGGATCCTAAATCTCACCTCCTCAACCTTCTTCTCCATCCTAGTGAATGGGGTTCCGTCCAGGCCTTTTTCACCTTCCAGGGGCATCAGGCAAGGGGATCCCCTCTTGCCCTTCTTGTTTTTACTTTGTACTTATGGCAGAAGGCCTGGGAAGTTACATTAAGGCAACAGTCACCGACGACTCTCTCAGAGGCCTGCCCCTACAAAACATTCAACCAACGCCCTCTCATAGTCAATTTGTTGATGACACCCTCCTTCTGAACTCCCCAATGGTCTGGGAGGCCAACCAGCTTAACTCTATCCTCTCTGACTTTAGTGAAGCCTCAGGCATGTCCCTTAACTTAGACAAATCCAAACTCTACTTTTTTAACACACCGACTTCTGTTCAAATCCACATTTCCAGAATTCTAGGAATACCCAGGAGCTCCCTTTTGTCCAACTATTTAGGAGTTCCCCTCACGGGTGCGGCTTCCAGATCCATTTCCTGGTATAGCCTTCTCCTTTCCATCTCCCATAGGTTAAGAAATTAGACCTTCAGACCCCTCAACATTGCTTCTCGACTTGTCCTCCTCAAGTTCATCTTGCAAGCCCTACCTACTTACCTCTTCACCTCCCTTGCTGCTCCTAAACAGGTTATCAGATCCATCAGAAACCTCCAATGAAACTTCCTTTGGCATGGTCACCAACCTAACAAGAAATGGGCTCTAGTAAATTGGGACAGACTCTGTACGCCAAAAATTCTAGGAGGATTGGGACTCCCGGATCCAGGGAAACTCAATCAAGTAATGGGAGCCAAAATCTGGTGGCGATGGCTGGAAAACCCCAACAGCCGCCTGGGCACAAATGTGGAAGAAAAAGTATGCCCCCCTTACACCAGATAATCAAATAATTAGGCACAATAACCGAATTCAGGGATCCAATATCTGGAACACAACCTGGCAAAATTGCACGCTGGTTCAAAATCATGCCTTTTGGGAAGTCCGAAACGAAGAAAGCACCTTGTTCTGGAAAGACTCGTGGCAACAATTCAAACCCCTGAACGAAATGGAGGAGCTATCCAATATCTAAATAGCTCTGAATTAGGATACCTCCCTAAGGGTAAAGGACCTCAGGAAACCTCAAGAACAAAGGCAACAATGGCGCCAATGGAAAGTCTCTAATCAGGATCTAGGAGTCCCAAAGAATCTCAATCTGCAGAACTGGCAATTTCAAGCTAACTGCCGGAAAATACCCAAAAGAGAAGGGACGGACATCCTCAGATGGGGGTATTCCACAACTGGCACTTTCTCAATAAAAGAGGCTTACTTCCTACAGGGAAATCACCAGGATAAAAACAAGGAGCCCATATGGAACAAAGTATGGAACCCCACTCTTTGGCCCAAGGTTTCCACCTTCCTGTGGCTGGTGGTACACAACCGATCCCTAACCTAGGAAAACCTTAGGAAAAGAGGCTTCATTGGACCATCTCTCTGCATTCTCTGCCACCAGCAAGAGGAAACCAAATAACATCTCTTCAATGGCTGCCATTTCAGCCAACAAATTTGGGACYAAGGAGTGCAAATAATGTGCAAATCCAACCAACATCGGAGCAACATCAATGACACAATTGAGAACTGGGACTCTATCACTTACAACAATCCCCTTTTGAATCACATTTGGCAGCTTCTACCAAGATTCATTCTCTGGCAAATATGGAAGGAACCAAACAAAATAATCTTCTACTCCCAAGCTTCCACGCTGGATTCCACCTGGGAGAAAATAAGCTCACTAATATAGGAAACTATCTGAAGTAAATCATGGCAAGAAGAGGACCTTGACTGCAACCCAGAGGAACAATGCATTCTTCAAAGCTGGTAGTCCATTCTAATCAATCAACTAGCACCAAGGACGCATAAGCACCAACAGACTAGTCCAACCACATGGTCCCCCCCTCCTGCAAATTTCATAAAGATAAACTTTGATGGGGCCTCCAAAGGAAACCTGGGACCAGCGAGATATGGAACAGTACTCAGAAATTCAAATGGAAAGATCCTTTGTCTAGTTGCTAGCTTCCTAGGGGAAACAACCAACAATGTGGCAGAGCTGACAGGATTATTGAGGGGTCTCCAAACAACTATTGAAAAATATCACCACAAGATTATCTTGGAGGGGGACTCTCAAATTGTCATCAAACTAATCACCAAGATTCTTCATGGAGGCAATCCTTTAAAAATCTCACCAATTTGGTGACTCTCTGGACTGCTAGAGGACTTTACCCACCTCCTCCAACCCAATCTCAGCATCATACCCTCCCACGTGAAGCGGGATGCAAACAGGACAGTGGATTTCCTAGCAAATGAAGGAGTCGAAATGGAAACCGAACACTTCTGTTGGGAGGCCCACATCTCAGAAGACTCACACATCTCCACTCGGTGCCAAACCTTAGCCACTAGAGATCTACAATCCCCGGATGGGGTACCACGTCGCAAAGCGGAGCCACACAGGACAACGCCATGATGCAACATTAATACATCCACYGACGACCATCCCCTYCGCCATTAACTAAGTATGAATCCGTGCAGCCAAATCTAGGCGATGAGCCCCTTCTCGCAAGTTATCGGTACAATGCACCAACACACTCGGAAGCAAGCCTTAATGACCATGGTAGTTGCGGTTGTTCTCCTCCTTATCACCAGCCTTGATAGAATTGAGCGACATTCTCCCATCGCAGCGTCAAGTGCAAAGTTAATTTTAGCAGAGCAGTAGTTTGGGGACCCTTTGAAGCTCTGGAGTAGAGCCTTCCACTCGCAAGGAACCTTGGTCATCTCCAGGATCTCCACCATGCCCAGAGCATGAGGTAAGATGCGCAGGGGTGCTTCTTGGTACACAGTTGAATCTCGCCGCCAGAGACAGAAGAAATTTGAGCAGGCGTTAGCCATGACATCCTTCCAAAGGTGTAGGAAACCATAAATGCCTCCAATGGCTTACGTGGAAGAGATTACCTTGGAAGACGCCATGCAAAGCTATCCCAAGCTCCCTCTGTTCACAGTCCCGAACAATTGGAATCCACCCACTGATTTTGGCACAGATGACAAGCTTCCGCCTTCGGGAAAACTGCTTGGTTCTAGTGTAAATAGCCCAGTGGATAATTTTTCCACCTGCTATGTTGAAGAAGAGACCCTGTCCCACACAAAGGGATGCAGAGACTCACCCCCCGATGCACCTATGGAGGCGGTGACCCAGCTTTCCAACCGACCGACACATGCAAGTGAGGGAGCAATAGGTCCCATTCCCTCAGCCTCCATCGACTGCCACTGGAAGGACCAGCACCCCTTCACCAATTCGGGGTACCTCGCTCAGATCTTCGATATGCGGAGTCTGTTGGACGACCAAATCTTTCGCATCGCCCGAATCGATCAATGACTCGACATGTTGTTCGCTGCTCATTCCAGGCCTCTTCCTAAACGACAATTCCCAACGTGCGCGCAAGATTACACGTTTCCAACAGGATGGAGAAAGAACGAGGACGAGGATGAGCTGACCGGATAAGAGGTTCAATGATGTTCTTGGTTAGAATTTTTTTTCTGTTTCCGAACCAGGCTTTCGCCCAGTTAGATCTTAGTTATTTTGCAACTAGTTTTTTTGCATTCAGTTTAAACTTAATGGTTGGAAGTCCTCGTTTCCTTCAGGTAGGATGATACTCTGATAGTTTTGTTTGCTGGGAAACAAATGGCACAGGATACCCAGCTGTTTCGGTTTCCTGTTTAGGTGGGACAACTGGCATCATAAACAACCACTGTTACTTGATAATGATAATATAACAGGTTCTATCCTTTTTTCCTTAAAAAAAATAAAAAAATATATAGTTTGGTTAGTAACTAGGTTAGTTTTTTAGATTAAATAAAACATATAAAAAGAAAAACTAATAAACAAAATAAAATATATAAAAAGTAATAAACCAAATTAAAATATAATACAAATTATATTAAACAAACATATAATAAAACATATAAAAAAACAAAATATAAAAAACATAATAAAACAAATATTAAAATGAAAACATAAAACAAAATGCAAACAAAACATAAAATGTATTGAAAAACAAAAACAAAAATTAAAACAAAACTTACACTATCCTAAGTCTACCCACCCCCAACTCTCGTACACCCTCATTCACATCAAACAAAAATCAACGGTCATTAAAAATTCTGGACCCCCCCTCACTATTCGAAACTTAACGAGAGGGGGGTGTGGGGGGGGGTTCGGAATGGTAGTTTCTAAAAACCACCCCCAGACAAGTGTCACCCCCACATGCCAGCGGACCCCCCCCCAAAACCGCTTACCACCTCAGGGCGGGTCCGGAAACCACCCATCCCAAAAAAATCGCTTTTCTCATTTTTCACCTATTTTCGCCTGTTCAGCATGTCTTCGTTCGAGGCCGTTTCTGGGAAAATGAAAACAAATTTTAAGAAACCGAGAGAGGTTTTTATCTGTAAAGGGATGAAGAATAAAAAACCCTCTCATTTTTTTCATAGGTTCCATGAGTAGGGAGAATTGAAGCTGTCTTTCAACCTCTATTTTTGGATTTTTGGTTTTTCTGTTACAGTCCCGATTTTACAGGAGCGGTTACGACCAACTGAAGGTGAATTTGGTGAAACCGAAGGAGGTTTTTGTCTATCACATGACCATATACAATAAAATCCTTCAGGTTTTTCCCAGGTGTCATCGTTGAAGAGAAACAAATGTCTGTTCGGACCCCTTGTTTGCAGAAATTAGGCCCGTCTTTCATGGCAGGCAGTTCTAGATTTTGGGGGATTCATGGGTATTTTTGGCCAAGGCGGTTGAATCCAACTTCCGAAACTTATGGGGAGACCTCTCCTATTTATAGAGATGATTTTTAGTGTAAAAGGGTTGATCAATCGAGGACCATGATTTAAATATCGTATCAGAGCTCACAGAGCCAACTATATTTTTCATCAATTCAAATAATACAGTCGCAGGAGTTACATGATTCTTGTGTCAAATTCATTGGTGAATTTTTTCTCATTGTGATTTTGTTTTCCTCTGTTATCATATATTTTTTTCTTCTCCATTATTTCAAATATATTTAAGATCAGGATTTGTGTAAAAACACCTTGTTCCCAATTTGAAGCAATGCCAATGTTTTCCACTAAAAGTTAAACGCATAATTCTTTACTGCTCTGTCTTTAATTTGACCTCTTAACAATTTTCCCCCTCTGCCATACCCCAAGCTTATGAAGAATCCAGTGATTTTCCTACCTTGCCCTATAAGGTTGTCTATAGGATTTGTTTTTTTTATTAAATATCAGATTGTGACTCCATTGCCCATGGTTCCTCTTCGCTACACCTACTCAACTCAGAAACTTATCCTATTCTTCATAGCTAGCCTAATATTCTCTTCAAACAAAGTTATATCATATAGAGAGATCCCTCTCTAAGTATTGGAGGGATAGATCCAAGACCTGAAGTGGTTTTGATGTTGCCTCTGTGCTGCCCCCGCAGCCTTGGGAAAATTATAGAGTGCTAACAGAATGACGACCATACTGGGGAGTTTTCCCCAGTAGTACACTTCAAAGCTCCAGATTTGATCACTGATGGTGGACAGTGACCAGACACAAGAAGGCTGATATCATTCACCTAGTGACTCCAAATCAGCTCCAGACAATGCCAACTTGAAGAATCCACTGGAGGAAGAACCTGAAGCATGGCCAAGTAGTCTAGAAAGACCAGGTACTCAAGCTCAAATTACATTCAAGACATCTTTGGTTTTATCTACAATTATGTTTTGTCTTATTCTAAGCCTGATCAAAAGTATATTGCTAAATATTACATTGACCACCTGTTGAGTGATGAGCCTCAAGAGATCATATCCCCAATTGTAGATTATGTACATACTCATACACCTGTGCACATCCCAGATGCACATGTAGAAACCCTAGTGAGACATAAGCCTCCTTCTTTATCTCCTACTCGTGCTAAACCTCTGGATGGTTGTGAGCCTCTTGCTTCATCTCATGTGCTTGCAAAATTCCCAGACCGATACAAGCCTCTAGATTTGCCTCCTATTCTCCATGACCTCCCTGTCAATTACATTAATAATCTGCCCAGGTTTGATGGAGAAAATGGGAAGATCACTGCTGAAAAACATATTGAAAACCTTGAGGATTTCCTTGACCTTTATGAGGTCGAAGATGATGATGTTTGTATCGGGATTTTTGCCCTGTCTTTGTAAGGAAAACTTAAGAATTGGTTTAGAAATCTGCCAGCTGCAAATATCAGAAATTTTCATCAATTAATGCAAGTTTTCCTAGATAGATGGGTGGTCATGGGAAATGTTTTCCTCATCCTAGAAGAGTATGACCACTTGAAAAGAAAGCTAGGGGAGACAATACATTAGTTTTCAGCCTGATTCAATAAGGTATATCATGCAATACCTGCTAATATAAGGCCACCCCTAGGATCAACTCACTTGCATTACCCAGATGCCTTCAAGCCTAAGATGACATTTCAGTTAAGAGAAAGGAACACTGTAAGTCTTGAAGAAATGAAAAAGGTTGCAGTTGATGTGGAGGCCAAATTGTTAATCAAAAGGTCAAAATTAAAGAACAAAGAAAAGGAGCAGCTGAAATCTTCAGAAGCTAAACTAGATATTTTGGCCAGCACCATGGAAGAGATGATGCAGAAGATTAGCATAGAAGAGGAGCTTGCTGTCCAAAGACATCATGTTCCAATGATTTCAGAGAAAGAAAAGGTCATAGTTCCCAAACATTATTCTGTTCACCCTTGGTACCATGGTTTGGATAATGATTCTTTCATGTATTCCATTCACCATATAGTCGAAGATGAAGTTCAAAATCAGAGAGTGGTGGAATATTCTCCTGACATGATATGCATGTTCAATGGAATTTCATCCATGGATGATTTACCCAAGTGTGACTAGTATGATGATGATCATGAGGCTGAAATAGAGGTTGACTGTTCAGAGAAACCATCAACATGTTGTTGGCAGGAAGAAGATCAGTTACAACTCAGATATAACAATCAATCTGCACATGGAAATTATGACAACAATGCTCAAAGTGCAAAAAATCTCAGAGTAAGTGAAAACACTTTGCCCTTATGTTTATCATCTTTTCAATTTCTGAAAAGAAACTCTAGGCCAGTTGAAAGTAGTGAAGACAAAAATTTCTTTGATCAATCAGTTGAAGATGCCATTAAGGATATGGAGGTTGTTCTAAACCCAGAATCGCAGCCCTTGACCTACATTGATTTTCAAATTCTTGATGAAATCTTAGAGCCTGGGACAAATTATGAGTTAATCCAAAAGAACTTTGTACCATTGTGCTTTAATTCATTTCAAATTTTGAAGGAGACTCTTGAACAAGCGTTGAAGGATAAATACATAAAAAGTCAGGAAATTTCATTTGAATCAATGCAATAGTCTTGTCAGTCTTTTCAAGATCC
>SNQJ01S0060178.1:18565-28782 GCA_010110895.2 Picea sitchensis
ACATGATTGAGATAGCATTCATATTGATTTGTTGTGGAGCATGAGCAAGCTATTGGAGAGCTTGGATGTATTGTGACTGGTTGTGGGTCAGTTTGGACAGTGGAAGACATAAGAGAAAGTGATTGTAGGTTGCTGAGGATCTGAGCATGTGAAGCAAAGCAAAATCCTAAGTGCTCAAGAGCATACGCTGGTTACATAATACACTGGCCACGTTCACATGCGGGTTGTAGTGAGCCAGAGCGCGTTCACACGCGGGCTAAACTATCGATAGGTCGCGTACCTGTTGACAGATTGATATCTGTTGAGGATTGTTGCCTCATCTCAGTTGGTGCTGAGAATGTAAGTTGATTCTTGCATATAGAGCTGGTGCTCTTGTAGAGTTGTACTTTATTCAGTTGTTGCTGATAAACCCCAAGGATTGTGGTCCGTAATAAAAAGAAAATTGTACATACATCTTGTGTTCTTTGTGTCCATTGTGATGATGACTTGTTGATGATATATTGTTGATATATGTTGCTGATATGTGCCTACATCTAACTGGATATAAATGACAACAATGGGTAATGAATAAATGTTGAATGCTAATTGATGAGTTTTGTGTAAGAGGGAAGTTTTGGGAAAAATAGCCCCACACTCATTCACCCCCCCTCTAAGTGTGGTAGGTGTGTCCAACACAGACAAGAGTGGTTTTAGACCAACCCATTTTTCACCCCGCAATTCACTACAGATTTCCATGTATCCCTTTGTTAAAACCATGGTTCCAATTGCGGCCCGCTCAAGAAAAATTAACGTCCGAGCATGTCCTAGCCCCACAATCCTTCTCATTCGTCGATATCCAATCCCTTGGCGATGATCCATGATCAATGACTGTTATTTATCCTCCCTTTCCTATCTTCTTTCCTCCTTCCACGCTCGATCCCAGATCTCCACGATCTGTCGACACGTAGCTCCCTTATAAATCAACGGCTATGGCTAATTCCAGCTTTTCAACCTTCAGGAGTTTCAATTCTCAAACCTTGCTCTTCCTTGCATGACAATCTTCCGAAGTGGAAGATATGTCGACACCTGTCCCTTTAAATATGCGGCCAGGATCTCCTCCGCGAATTCGGCCTTCGGGAATCTCAATTCTCAAATTCCTATTTCTTCCAGAGAGATTTCTCTGAAATGGCAGATTGTCTGCCACGTGTCCTCTTCAATCGATGGTTTAGCTCCCACTTCGAGACTTTGGCCTCCTCAATTATATCAACAACCCTTCATCTCCCTCCTTGATCAACGATTGAGATATCCTCTGGGTCTTCGGACTTTTCCTCCTCTACTTTCTCTCAATCTAGATTTGGCGTCGCGTGTCCCCCTTCACATCAACGATTGTCATTGTTTTCTGGACTTCGGCATTTGGGATTCTCAAACTTCAACAAATACAAACCTCCAGAGTGAATCCTTCCGGAGTTTCAGATCCTTTGACACCTGTCCTTCTCTGATCCAATGGCTATCCAATGAAGTGAATCTTCATCCTCCACGTATCCCCTCGTAGATCAACAATCCACGTCCTTTCCTTTGAGATCTACGGCCCTGAATACTTCAGGCTTCGGCTCTTCGAATATTCTAAAACACAACTTCTCAGAAACCCTGGAGTATGATCCTCCAAATTTCACGATCGGGTGACACCTGTCCAACCCAAATCAACATCTCCCAGCTACTTCGGTTGTTCGGGCTTCGGCGATCTCAAAATTTCGTCCTTCATGTTCTCTCGGAGTGTTTTCACCTAGAGTTCACTATATTTCGCCACGTTCCCTTCTGGATTTGACGGTCCAAATTCTCTTCGGCCCTTTGGCTCTTCAACGCTTAGGCTATTCGGGCTTCAGGAGTTTCAAACTCCTATGCACTCGTTTCTCCCGGAGTGCTTTCACCTGAAACACGATCTTACTCCACGTGTCCTCCACAATGAACTGATGTGATTTACTTCGCCCTTCGGGGCTTTGGGAGTTTGTCACGCTCCACAGTTGAGTTTTCCCCAAAGTGAGATTTCCCGAAATCTCAGATCTTTTGACGCGTGTCTCTCGACAACCAACGGCCAAGATTTGTTTCGTCTGTTTCACCTCCTCCTTGTCCACAAACTTCTGCAGTTTTGGATCTCGCGCCACCTGTCCTCCTTGAAGATGGATGGTCCCAAATTACTTCGAGACTTCGGTACTTTGGCGAATCCGTTCTCCTGTGCACTTAAAGGAATTATCGTTCATGCATTTTACCTTGATCAGATGGTTGTTGTCCTTTGCGCTCATATCCGACGGATGGGATCTGTTCCTCTCCTCTGCACTTCCTCTGTTCATTGGACGTTGATCTAACGGTCCAGAATCTTTTCTACAACCGATATGATGGTTTTTGTTGCTCCTCCTCCTGAGGTTTTGACTTCTTCCAATTTGGAAGATTTTGGTCAGTGTTCAGAGGTTTCGGCCTTTGAACTTTCTCCTGCAAACCCGGTTACTCTGGGTCTCGCTTGCGCTCTTTGAAAACGTTATCTCTTCTGAGATTTTGGACTTGGAGTAAGTCTATCTCCCAGGCACTCCTTGTTTTATCTCTTTTGAGATTGATCTCCTCGAATATTTCGATCTCCCACGCACTCCTTGCGTTTCTGGGATTTCGTCAAACTCAGATCCGGAGGATTTCTTGAAAATAAATTATTCTCGCCCTCCTAGCGCTCTCCTTGCTCGATGCACACCTTGCAGAGCTTATCCTTACAGAGTGTTCAATAACTCTGTCTCTTTACGAACTCAACACATATTAGCAGAAGTGCACTCCCTACACTTCTGCTAATGAAGGTTCAATGCTATCTCTCTTGAGCTTTTCTAAGGTTAACTCACCTCTGTTAATGCACTCCTTGCGGACTATGTGTGCTCCTTGCACTCGAAAACACAAATAAGAGAAACAACTGAAACTTATTCAATACTTCACCAATTTACGCGTTCAAACCATGAAATACATAAAAACATAATAATGAACACAAATACATAAACACACTGTATGCAGGAAAAACTGTTTTTCTATTATCTCTGTGTGTCTATACAGATGTTTACAAAAACTGGACTGCAACAGAGTCCTAGTTCTTTCTCCTATTCTAACTCTATCCTTAGTTATGCTTCTAAGATCTCTCTCTCTCTCTCATTTTACAAAAGAGGGTTGTACGAGCTTATCCTCTCCTTCACCTAACCTCATCTATTACATTGAAGTTTCATAAATGGCCATCTAGTCTGAATTGAACCTAGAGTCATCAACCTGTCAGCCATTAAAGGCGACCTTATCTTCTGTCTGTTCAGATATATGGCTTGGTTTTCACTCAAGCTTACAACATGGACCCGTATAGGATCATATTTCGAATTTAAAAATGGGAGGGTTAATGCCTCTCCCTTTATGAAATGCACGTTGATGTGTTGGAATGTTGGCACGTTGCTGAGGTGGAATGATGCTCTTGCATCAGCATGCAATATGAATCTCAAGTGAGATTAGAAATAGATTGTAACTCACAATTATAAAAACAAAGATAGGGTGAAGGAGAAAGACACTTGACAGGATTTGTGTTGAGAGAGTCGACGCATAGAGTATTGGATCACGAAGGAATGTGGTTCAATATCTTGGATAGGTGAAGAAGGGCATTCATCTAGAGATCATACAGGTCAAGGAGAAGAGAGAACAGAGGCATACACAGGTGGGTTTCGGTCGAGGGAAACCATGGGAGAGTTTTGGATCGTACGAAGATTTCCATACAGTTTATGTGGGTCATAGTGGAGACAGTCGCAGATATCCGAAGGGCACAAAAGGGAAATTTGTGGATATCTACAGGTCACAAAAGGGTAAGTCACGAATACCTAAAAAAGAATTCCAAAACTGGTCATACAATAGGTCAAACCTTTCCAGGTTAGTCTGCAGTTGTATTTTCTCAGTGGGCCATTATCCATGTTATGGGAGCCCTGATTTTAGCATAATAAAATCATTCTCAAAACTGGTTTTCCCTCCAAGGTTTTTCGAGGGGTATCTACCCAAAAATAATGGTTTTCATGTGTGCTTGATTTGGTTTCCTAGTTTATGCTTCTGCTGCATGATATTGAGTTGAATATTTCAGTAGTGTATTTTTGTTTTGTGAGTTGTTAATATGATTGCAGTGAGGAAATCACTAGATAACAAAGTACCTAGGTTATGGAGTAAGAATTTCAACATGGTATCAGAGCACATTCTCTGAAGGGAAGCCCAATCAGTACATGGGAAATTTTCCACCAGTAGGTTATTTCCACAGAATTTCTTCAGGTCTTAGGGATGGAAACAACCTCGTTGAGAGTTGAATACATATTGGATGGAGCATCCAACTTCATATCTTTGAAATCATGAGTTACTTTGGCGTTGAAGGAGTATGACCTTTGGGAGTTAGCGGATAAAGTAGTTGCTCCACCGATAGATACGACAACTTTAGATGCTCACAACAAGGATATCAAAGCAGAGAGGGTCCTCTTGGAGTCGGTGAAGGATCATCTGATTCCTAACCTAGCCGAGAAGACGACGAACAAATATATGTAAGATGCCTTGGTAAGTTTATTCCAAAGCAAGAACATGAATATGAAGATGATCTTAAGGAATACACTCAGATCGGTTCAGATGTATAGATCAAATTATGTTACTAGCTATCTCATGAGGATCACATCGGTACGTGATCAACTTGCAGCCATAGGGGAGAAAACTAAGGATGCAAATCTTGTGAATCTGGCATTGAATGGTGTTCCAAAATCATGGCCCATGGGAACCATTTGTCAAAGGATTTTGTGCTCCGGAAAATATTCCAGATTGGAAGAGACTTTGGGATGATTGCATCCAAGAAGAGACTCGGGAGGAGTCTAATAGCAGCAAGAAGGAAGATGAAGAGAAGGAGAACCTGACCCTTGTCAATAAGACAAGGAAGGGAAAATAAAAGGGTTCCATCAAGCAAGGTAACAATGAGAAGTCAACCTCATAGCGAGGAAAGAAGGACTTGAGTAAAATCAAGTGCTTCACGTGCCACAATTTTGGGCACTATGCATCACGGTGTCTGGATAAGAAGAGGCAAGAGAAGACACAGACAAAAACATCAGCAGAGACACAGCTAGATGAGTTTGCACCAAAATTTGAGGAGTTCTCAATGTTCACATGCATCTCTACCAACACCGACTCAAGGAGTGTGTGGTACATCGACAATGGTGCTTCTTGTCACATGATGGGGACTAATGAGTTGTTCACCAGTTGGTCAGAGACAGACTTAGTTTTACATATGGAGCTTGGCACTCATACCAAGTGTTGTGTAGAAGGAGTTGGGAAAGTCATGTTCCATCTCAAGTCAGGAGGTTTTCTGTAGGTGGCAGATGTGTTATATGTACCAGAACTGAAGAAGAACTTGCTCTCAATTTCAATTTTGGAGGACATGGGTTTTTTAATTACTTTTCATATAGGTAAAGTAAGCTGTATAACCTTCCCTCTCTGACACCAATGCTCATTGTTGTGTCAGNTTTTTAATTACTTTTCATATAGGTAAAGTACTCATATGTCTAGAGGGAGATAGCCCTGACACAACAATGAGCATTGGTGTCAGAGAGGGAAGGTTATACAGCTTGCAGGGATAGCTTGTAAGTAGATCCAAAGGATATTGGATCAAGTATCAATGCCAGTTACAGAGAATGAGGAGCAAGAGGCTTCGAAGGGTGAACAGTCGAAGGATGAGCAGAGTTCACAGACTTCCAGTGTGGGGAGTAAACCTTCAGAGGGGAAGAGGGAGTTATCCCCTTCTAGTTCTGTTAGGAGACCGAGTTGGTATGAGATGACATTGATGGATGTTGAGGAGTAAGAATCTTCTAGGAGCACATTGAGGGAGAGCAGACCTTCGACGAAGTTTTCAAACTTCATGGCATTGATATGTAGCATCATCGATTTTGAGACTTCCATTATTCAGAGAGTAGCTGACCATCAGGTTTGGAGGAATGCAAGTATGCAGGATGATGTGTGTGACATTCTGCCAAAGTTGGTGGCAGAGCCAGTTCAAGGTGGCTCTTCAGAAAATACCTTCCTCTCTAAGAGAGAGTGTTTAGCATCAGACAGGTATTTTCGCACAGGTTTATGTGTCTAAATGTGTGTAAATAGTCCAAAGCCTTCTACTCTTGAATTTATTTAGTTAAAGGAATTATTAAAGTAAATTGATTTTATTAATTAATTATGTAATTAGTTAATTGAGTTATTTGAGGAAAGTACTAAAAGTACTTAACATGTAATCTTAGCATGTAGTCTTCGCATGTAATCTAAATCTCAGGCAAGATTAGAAATAGATTGTAACTCACAATTATAAAAGTGAGGATAGGATGAAGGAGAAAGACACTTGACATGAGTTGTGTTGAGAGAGTCGACACATAGATTATTGGATCCCGAAGGACTGTGGTTTGAGATCTTGCATAGGTGAAGAAGGAATTTCATCTAGAGATCATATAGGTTAAGGAGAAGAGAGAACATAGGCATACACGTGTGGGTTTTGATCAAAGGAAGCCACAGGAGAGTGTTGGATCGTACGAATTTTTTCATACAGGTTTTCCATACACATCCACAGGTCATAGTGGAGACAGTCATGGGTATCAGTGGTTCACAGAAGGGAAAGTCACGGATACCTCGAAAATCATGCTAGAACTGGTCGTACAGTAGGTCAAACCTTTCCAGGTTAGTCTGCAATTGTATTTCTCTCAATGGGCCATTATCCCTGTAACGGGAGCCCTAATTTTAGCATAATAAAATCTTCTCAACATTGGTTTTCCCTCCAAGATTTTTCCAGGGTTATCTACCCAAAAATATTGTTGTTCATGTGTGCTTGATTTGGTTTCCTATTTTATGCTTCCGCTGCATGATATTGAGTTGAATATTTTAATAGTGTATTTTTGTTTTGTGAGCTGATAATATGATTGCAGTAAGGAAATCACTAGACAACAAAGTACCTAGGTGTTGGAGTAAGAATTTCAACAATGTGTACAATGGTCCACGTGGAGACCACATGTACACCGACATATCTGATATCGCAGGATTGGAGGAGTAGTGCATTGTTGAAATCCTAGGGGAATGATGGCCCGACAACATGGTTCCACGGGCATGATTCCATATCATAGATTGGAAGGTTGAAGAAACGTTGTAGTGTTGAAGGCTTGGGGGCCCAATAGCCTGGTACGTTGATCGTCCCAGTATATGGGGAACCCATAATAGATCAACGACTGAGATCAATCCAAGGTCCTGATCCAACGACTATTGAGCATCAAATTTGTGTTATGTTGTCTATGAGCATATTGGGAACGAAAATAAAGGGGTCTATGCCAATTTTGAAGGAGTGTCACTTTCCATTTTTTAGGAGATCTAGAGCCGACCCATGGACATAATATTTTTTGGGTATGTGGACAAATCCATGAGACCACGGAGTCTATAAACAACAATTCCCAAATTAGTTTTGAGTGTGTGTGGATCAACATGTGAGAGAAGTGAGTTGAGGCTCTAAGGTTCATGGTGAATGAAGTGTGAAGAGGTAGTCTGCGTGAGAGAGAGAGTAGAGGCTCTGATATTTTTGGGTCCCAGGAATAAAATAGGCTGAAATGTGATTGTCTAAGGGAAGCTGGGAGGTGCAAGGTCCAAGGAAGTTTTGAAATTATGCATATTGTGAAATGGTGGAAAGTGTTGTAACAATTGTGACAGAGCAACATATTTGTACAGGTGAATGCTTGAAGGAAAAAGATGATCTGGTATTGTTGATAACTTGAGGATATTGGTGTCTTCTGTAGGTTGGTGCCTACAAATATTGCATATGTAGGTTGGTGCTTACAAGCATTGTTGAGTTGGTGCTCAGCTGAAGAGATTGGTGTCTCCTATAGGTTGGTTCCTGCAAACATTGTAGTTGTAGGTTGGTGCCCACAGGCTTTGCTGAGTTGGTGCTCGACTAAGGAGATTGGTGTCTCCTGCATGTTGGTGCCTGCTAATGTTGTAACATTAGGTTGGTGCCTACATGATTTTATAAAGATATGCTTTGTGGTTTTCTCCCATTTGGATTTCCACGTTAAATCTCTGTGTATAGTAAATTGTATGGTTGTTTATTTATCATTAATTGTTGCAGTTGGTAAAGTAATACATTGATAAATAATTGTAAGAAAAGAAAAATAAGTCTTATATTGATTCAGCGCCCTCTTAGTATAAGTAACTATGTCAACACTTATGTTGTAGAGACAAGGACATAGAGTCCATATTTCTACCTATGTCACAAAGACAATGACGTGGAGTCCATATTTATATCCATGTCGCAGAGACAAGGACACAAATCCCATGTTTCCTAGTTAGGACCAGGAGTTGCATGGTAAAGGTGTGAAATCCTTACTCCTAAAAAAAATCTATGAGACATTTGAGGTAGCAAGGTAATTACAGTTTGGGCCTTGTGGGAGGGATTAATGAAGTGTTAATTACCCACTTAGGAAGGGATTTGGGTATAACACTAATTAATGAATATATCTTATTATTCATAAATGAATTTAAATTTAATAATAAACAAAAAATGAAAAAGAAAAAAAAAGGTACATGCATTATATAATTAACATAAATAGAAATTAGGAGGGAGCACCATGTGGATGGGTAATAAGTTTATTGGAATTTATCAAAATAAACGTAAATCGGGGGTTTTTGCATGAGGGGGGTGGGGTGTCAAAAGAGTGAGGGATTATAAATAGTAGGGGATTTGGAGGTGAAAGGGGAGGAAAAAAATGTGAGGAAATGCTACCGGAATTTTTCATGAAGGAGGAATTAGTAAAAATCTAAGTGATCCAGAGATTGGGGTGGTGTTTTGTAGTCAAACAGGGGTAGTGAGAGTTCATGCAGCTCGAGGGTCTTAGGGAAAGGAATATTCCCTGAGAAAGGTTGGGAGGTAAACCAAGCATTCAATGAGTTGGTGTTGGCAAAGCAACTAGGAATAGAAAACCAACCAGTTGAAGGGTGTCGATATTTACAGGTGTATAATGGTTTTATTTTCATTGAGCATTAATTAGTAGGTAAAGGTAGATCAAATAGAACTTTTGAACATTGACAGGAATTGAATTTGTAAAATAAATTTAACCTGGATTGGAACTGACAATGGGTTGTAGGGATTAAGTGTTTGAGAGGATTCAAATATCTTGTATTGTAGGTGGAAATTAAGATTGTTAACCTTTTTGTTGATATCTTACTTTGAACAACGATTTACCTATAAAGAGGAGGTTAATTCTAGTATTGTTTCCTAAAAATTGTAAAGAATTTTATGTATTTTGTTTTTTCTTCTTTTCTCTAGTTATATATTATTTTTCCTTTGTTATATAGCATAGGATTTTACTTACAATAGTTTATATTGTTTTTTTTCTTATGCTCACGCTCTTCTGGACTCTGAGAAAGTGTTATAATTTAAAATATTGATACAAAAAAGTATGCTGAGGAGTACTCAAGTTTTGGATCTATATTTATTTATTTATTTTTCGCTTATATGTTTCACTAAAGGTTGTGTTCTGATGAAATATTGTGTTCTAATATTGTAGCTTCATAAACAAGGTTGTCATGATACCATAGATCCTAGGAAAATGAGTTATTCTTCTAAGGGATTTTGTTAACACCCATTAACGAAATTGGCATTTTTCTTCTTAGTTTTCATGACTCTGTGTGGGGTATATTTATAGTAAATTGTTTTGGGTGATCACAAGTTTTACGTCTCCTTTGTACATGAATGTTGCAAAAAGGCTAACACCCATTAATGAAATTGGAATTTTTATTCTTAGTTTTCATGACTCTGTGCATGGTATATTTATAGTAAATTGTTTCCACATGATGCTCGATTATGCTTTCCACATGTTGCTTAGCTCACTCTCACTTGATGACTACGGTGCTTGACATATCAGAGGTAACTTGTTTCAATACTTCATATTAAGTGTTAATGCCTTATGTACTTGTCATGAAAGTAGTGATCAAATGATTCAGTCGGGTAATGGATCATGATTCTCTAAATTTATTCCTTTTTCCTTGTTTCACCTTGGTGGTCATCATCCCTTCCTAGATAAGTGTTGTCACTCTTGGGTAGATTTGTACTATTGAGGGGATTTGATAGGGGGTAGTGTGTCCAATTCCTAATCCATACATAACATTCTCCATCTTTCCAATCTTCGTTGTCCTCACTTTTG
>SNQJ01S0060179.1:3242-15077 GCA_010110895.2 Picea sitchensis
GGATTTCTATTTGAACTAGTCGGTCTTGTCCCAACACCTTCTTGAGACATGATACTTGGAATATGTTATGGATGCAACAATTGTTTGGCAATTTCAATCCATAAGCTACATCGCTAATTTTTTTGTTAATTTGAAAAGGCCCATAGAATTTAGGAGCCAATTTGTTCTATCCTCGTTGCTTAAGGGATAATTGTTTGTAAGGTTGGAGTCTTACAAACACCCAATCGCCTTCTTCGAACTCTCTTTCCGATCTATGTTTTTTTGTTAGTTGTTTTAGTCGATTATGGGTTGTTGCTAAGTTTTCTTTTAATATTTTGATGATTTTATGCTCTTCATCTAGTTGATTCCTAACTACTTGGGCTTTAGTGTCAATCAGCACAAACTCTTTCCATTTGGGAGGTTCATAACCATATAAGGCTTGTAAAGGAGTCATTTTAGTTGAAGTGTGATAGGTAGAATTATACCACCATTATCAATTGGGTTTAGCCTGAGTGGTTTGTGTTGAGGGGTGTTTTCTCCCCCACCCAGGTTCAATTCCCGCAAGTGACATGTTGAGCTCTTAAATGAGCAAAGCTATCGAAAAAGCCTCGGCTTTCTACAAAATCTGGTTTACCCCCGGGTACCATCCTCGAAATGAGGGGAAGTGCCTAGTGTGTTTCCCTAGGCTCTATTCCAAGTACAAAAAAAAAAATTATACCACCATTCGGCTAAATGTAACCATTAGGATCACTTATTCTACTTATTTGTCACAAAACAACAAAGGTAAGTTTCTAAGAATTTATTTACAATTTATGTCTGACCATCTGTTTGCAGATGGTAGGCTGAGCTCATATTAAGGGATATTCCAGTTTGTTTGCAAATATCTCTCCAAAAATTTCCCTTAAATTTTGCATCCCTATTGTTGACAATGACCTTGGGAAAAACATACAATTTATAAAAAAAATTGAAAAGACATCGGCAATTTGTTTTGTTGAGTTTGTTTCCTTACTGCCATGAAATGTGCATATTCGGTTACTCTGTCAACCATGACAAAAATCTTATCCTTTTCGTCAAACATGGGCAACCCTTCAATGAAGTCCATTGAGATTTCTTCCCATTTTTGGTTAGGAATGTGTAGAGGATGAAGTAACGCTGGAGTCATAACATTTTTATTTTTATTTCTTTGACATGTGTCACATTCGGTAACAAATTTTTGAATATCCTTATTCATCCCCTTCCAATAAAATGATTGTCGTGCATTATAGTAGGTTTTGAAAAATCCTACATGTGTTGTTGCTAGGGAGCTATCTGACTCCTTTAAGACTTTCATTTTAAACTTTGAAGATGGAATTAGATAGATTTTGTCCTTATACCATAAGATGTTATTTCTTCATTCAAATTTTGGGTTTTGGTACAAATTGTTGATATTATTGAATAAGATTCAGAATCTTTGGCATATTCAACTCAGATTTCATCTAACCAATCAGGAATCACCATTGTTGTTGCATATGCTATTACATCATCATCTTTTCCTGATAGTACATCTGCAACTACATTGTCCTTCCCCTTTTTGTGTAATATTTCCATATCAAAGGTGGACAGTTTTTCCATCCATTTTTGTTGTTCGGTGGACAATGTTTTCTGTTGTAATAGGTATTGAAGACTGTTGTGATCCGTACATATTGAGAATTTACTTCCTAAGAGATATTGTCGCCACTTAGCTAACGCATGTATAATGGTGACCATCTCTTTATCATATGTGGATTTTAAGCTTTCCCTTTTGTTGAGCTTTCGGCTCTCAAAAGCTATTAGATGGTCGATTTGCATTAACATTGTGCCTATTCCAAAACTTGAAGCATCACATTCTATCACAAAGGGTTTTGTAAAATCCGAGGTTGCTAACACAAGAGTGGATGACATAACCTTTTTCAATGTCTCAAAACATTCTTCCGCCCTGTTATTCCATTGGAAAGAATTTTTCTTTAATAGGTTTGATAGTGGTGTTGTCAAATGAGCTTAGTTCTTGATGAACCTTCGGTCATAACTAGTTAATCCTAGGAATCCTCTTAGTTTTGATATTTTATTTGGTTTTAGTCATTCCATGATTTCTTTGATTTTAATGGGATCCACCTTGACTCCTTCCTTGGGTATGACATGGCCAAGGTATTCTACTTCTTCCTTACCAAAAGTACATTTTAATATTTTTACATAAAATTGATTTTCTTTTAGGAGAGAAAGTACCTATTCCAAATGCTTAAGATGCTCCTTCTATGTCTTACTGTAGATAAGAATATCATCAAAACTTCCTTAGGTACGATTGAAGAAGTTCATTCATAGTTGCTTGGAAGGTAGCAAGGGCATTGGTTAACCCAAATGGCGTCACATTGAATTTAAAGTGACCTTCATGAGTTTGAAAAGCAGTCTTCGCCGCATCTTCTAACCTTACTTGAATCTGATGGTACCCTAACGTCAGATCTAATTTTGGGAAATATTTTGGTCCATGGACTTCGTCCAACATCTCATCTATGAATGGAATAGGAAACTTGTTTTTTATAGTTATTTTGTTTAGGGCTTGATAGTCTATGCATAGTCTGAAAGATCCATCCCTTTTCTGAACCAACACTACTGGGGCTGCATATGGGCTCCTACTTGTTGTAATAACCCCACACTTTAATAGGTCTTGAATTAGTCTTTCTATCTTTGTTTTATGGTGGTGAGGATATCAGTACAATTTGATACTAACCAATGTTGAGTTTGGTTTCACCTCAATTATATGTTCTATCTTTCTTTCTGGTGGCAACTTCATACGTAAGTCTTGGGAATACCTTGTCATATTTTTGGATTAAAGCTTTAATATATGGGTGTTGAGAGTGGACTACTTATGCTAATATCTCCATTTGATGGCACTGTGCAATGTAAACCAATGCTCCTTTTCGAATTAGTTTCTCCATTTGTCGTGAAGATATAATTTCGGTGGGGGGTGGTTGGAATCCATACAGTTTATATCTTCTTCCTCCCCATTTTAATTTAATAAATTGTTTCTGGTGATTTGCAAAATAGGTCCCCAAACTTTATAGCCAATGAATTCCCAAGAAAATGTCTACTCTTCCCAAGGGCAATTTGTAGAAACCAGATTCCAATTCGTAGTCTTTTATTTGTAGCTTGACTTTGTGACACTTCTCGACTCCATCAATTCTTTTGCCATCTGCCACCATCACTCTTATATCTGCGGCTGGATATACAAATAGATTTAATCTTTTTGCAACATTTATATCTATGAAATCATGGGTGCTCCCTGTGTCTATAAGTACGGTGACATTCTCTTTTTTCACGTGTCGCTTTAAGTTTCAATATTCACAGTTGTGTTATTCTTGTTATTGCGGCAAGGGATATCTTGGGCATGGCCTCCTCGGGATCTGTATTTGGAACATCATTTTCTACCTTACATTCTTCATCTAAGTCACTGTTATATGTGTTTGATTCCTTCTCTACTTCACAAGTATATAGTTTTTTATTGTTGCATTTGTGCCCTGGCGACCACTTGTCTCCACAATATCTACATTTGTTTACCCATTTCTTACCTGGGTCCTGGTGTCGCTTTTCATCTTTGGTACATATTTGTTAGACTTGTCTGTAGAGTATTTATTTGATCTTTCATTTGAATATATGTTTGATCTTTTGGGACCTTTGAATGATGGCCTATTGAACTTGTTTTTTTTGTTCAATTAGTTTTGTCACATGTCTAGCATCCTCAACAATTTTAGGGTTAAATAGTTTTATTTCACTACGGATGTAATCCTTCAACCCACAAATATACATTTTTAGCAATTGCTCATCTGTGAATCTACTTTGTCTTGTTGCCAGAACTTTCCATTTGTGTGTATAGTCATTTACGTTTCCTTTTTGTTTAAGATGCACAAATTTGTTATACGGGTCATCATTTTCTTCATTGTGGAACCTTCTTAATAAGGCGGTTGGGAAACTTTGCCAATGAAAGAAGCGAGCGTCACATTTTCTGGAGCACCATAGAAACCAATCGTAAGTTTCCAAGTTGTTGGAGGCTGTCATTAATTTTTCTCGTTCACCCAATGGGGGATTTGATTCAAAGATACCCTCCATTTTGTTGAACCAGATGACGGCTCCTCAATGATCCTTACCGTCATCTTTCGATAATTCTTTTTTTAATTTTTGATAATCTCTATCTTGAAATCTTGAGTTATGCATAATGCCTGGAAAGCATTACTTCTAGTTCTTGAAGTCTTTGATCACTTGTATTTTGTGATTTTGGACTTAGTGGTGGTCTTTAGTAGGCTAAGGGTTCTGCAAATAATACATCTACCCATTCGATCAATTGCTCAATTCTTTCAGTATGATCATTAAGTCTCTTCGTTGTTTCATCCTTATCATCACGCCTCATTCGTAGTTGTTCTTCCCATCGATTATCAAAGAGTTCCATAAATCTATCAATTTTCTTCCCTTGTTCTATCAACATGTCAATTTTGTCATTCAACTCTTTTTGCCCTTTTTACATGTTGTCAATCTGATGCCTTATGTCGTTGACTTCATCTCTATATTGAGCTACATTTGCAAGTAAATCCTCGTTATTTTTCTTACTTGATTCCATAATTTTTTATAATTTTTTTTTCTTTTTGCATGGTCTACAATTTAATTAATTAGTAGGTTGGTTGTATCGTACGACTGTACGGACGTTATTGTACGGACATGGAGGTACTATTAACTGCGCACAGTTGTTGCAGATTCCATATGGTAGTGGTCGAATTGTGCTGGTAATATTTTTGGCGACGACTGCTGGGGGATAACGGTTGCTAGTACGTCCGACGGATGCAACTACTATGGTCGGCGGTTGTAGATGGCAGGGGAATACGGAGGATGGCGGGAGTACAGTGGACGGCAACAGATGTAGGACGACGACGACATAAGGACTATTGACTAAAGATGGCAGTTGTACCACTAGTCACTCTAATACCAATGAGGTAAGCAGACTTACTTCTTACTCTTGATTGACAGAGATATTTGCAACAGGATATGTATAGAATAATTGAATAATGAATTATGATTACATTGCTCTCATGGCAATATACCTTTATAGGCATTGACTAGGTGTGACCTATGACTCTTCATTGAATGTTGATTAGTTATTAATTATTGACTATATTATGATTACATTTATTATGTTTGTAACGTTGTTGTGGTCTCTAAATCAACCACTAGCTCCTAGAAAGGAACTATCACCCAACCATCACACTCCTCCATCAAAGGCATCATGCCTCACCTTCTCAAAACAACTAGAAGAATCACAAGTGGAAGAATCCAATGCATGATGATTAGCACATCTCCTCGTAGGTATACTCACCCCACTAAAGATTTGGGCACTCCTACATGGTCCCCTATGCATTCTATAATGTCTAGGTGAGCCATCTCAGCTACAAGCTTACTAGAGTAGAAGGTGAGGGAATATCCACCCCCAATCTCAACTTCTCCACACTTAGATCTAATTCTAATCTATCCTCTAAATCAACTTCTAGAACAACAACCTCCTCACTTTCGTTAATCTCTAAAGGAGAAACCTATGAACTACAAGACCTCACATCCTCGTCAAACTCACCACAGCCTTTCATTGTGTTCAAATGTTGATCTTGTAAGCTCTAGAAGTCTCGCTATATCCAACAAAACAGGGTACTATCACCACATCGCAAACCTCCAAAGAACAATAACCAACTGTGAACCTAAAGGAACATAACCTTGGACCATCAAAAACCTGCCAAACTCCAACATCCTTCATATCCACTTCACAAGACAAAATCTTCAAACACCACATCATGAGTTGTTTAGGACATCCTGCAAAGATGATGACATATCCATACAAGACCAAGACAAATGGATCAGATCTATCAAGATTCAAAACCAAAACATAAAATCTGCACACATTTCAACTCATTGATCTTGAAATACCAAGCTCTTGGCGTAACCACCAGCTCACCTAGGCCCTACAACGAACTATAAACATGGGTATCTTTCCCTTGCACCTCAAAACCTCCATAGCTTGACCCTCAATGAGGTCAACTCCCTCTCTCCGAGAGAATCCTTTGATAACTGGAGCAAAAGTCTCATCAAAGTCAACTCCTTTTTAAAAGAATCCAACAACCCTATCTCGATACTCTTCAATACTCCCATCAATTGCAAGCTTAGAATCAATCGTTGATTCCACAATAGGTTTTGGACCTATCTCCATGGCATCTTGCCATACATGCTTTGCATATGCCTCCTCAAGACCAGAAGGCTCACCTAGCTTCTTGCCGACATGTACAAGTGCCATAAGATCAACTAGCAACTTGTAAAGGCCACCATGACGCACACCTATTGTTGATGTTTTTGTAGCTTTGGGAGGTATTTCCACAAGTGGCCTTAGTGTCGGGCATGTGGGAATCTTCGTTGGCACCACATTGGACTTTTCGTTTGGTGAAAACCCCCTTGGATTGGAACTTGGGGCTTCATGGGCTTGTTGATGGGCTTTGGAGGCTTGTGTTGGGGTTTCACACCCACATGTATGACTAAAGAATTATAATTTAATGTTGAGTTTAGTGGAGGGTTGGATTGGAACTTGGGGCTTCACGGGCTTGTTGATGGGCTTTGGGGGCTTGTGTTGGGGTTTCACACCCACGTGTATGACTAAAGAATTCTAATTTAATGTTGAGTTTAGTGGAGGGCTCCTTAGAGTAAGCTAAGGGCTTCTAAACTCACATTAGACTCCTATAAAAGGAGAGGAGAGATTGTGACAATCTCATTGTGACATTATGGAGTTAGCATAAGTGAGTGAGCACTTGTGCTAGGAGGCTTGGTGATTTCAGCAAGGGTAATTCTGCACTTTGGAAAATCTGGCCTAGGGTTCTCCGACATTCTTTCTCTTTAGTTTTTCAACCTAGAAGGACAGTTGCACATGGGAGGAGAGGTCGCACGTGTGAACAGAAGGAGAGAGAAAGGTTGCACGTGTGAGGGAGTTGAGTAGTCTACACGTGTGGAAGAAACAGTCCATATAGTCGCACGTGTACGGAACAAGTTCGTACAGTCACACGTGTGACCAGAATAGTACAGCCATATGTGTGGGAGAGTTCAAGTCGCACATGCGTATTTTCTGGGCAGTTTAGCAGGTCCGTATGACTGACATCAGCAGTCATACAGCTAACATCAACAGGCCGTACATCTAGTCTGCAGCAGATTTGTAAGTGGGAATTTTTCCATGTAAATTTGTTGATATTTTGTGGCTTTGAGAGGACTGGTTTTGTCCTCAAATTTGGTGATTTTGTGACGAATGAGAGGATTGATTTTTGCCCTCAGAAAATTTTGAATTTGAAGGTTTATAGAACAGAAATTTTGTGTCTCATGTGCATGGATAATTTCTCTCTAATGTTTATATTTCCGCTACTGTAATTTTCTGTCATAATTTCATTGTGCAATTATTCAATGAAAACAACCCTAGGGTTTACTGTTTGGGTCATTTGGAAGTAATTTTCAAATCTGAAATTAGTTGCATAAAAAATTGGCATGGTATCAAAATTGGGCTTTGAAGAGAGAGAAGGGTCTTCTTGAGACACAAGCAGTTGCAGATTTGTTGTACAACATATTTGTTGTTGCAGATTTTTGTTTCTTGTTCTAGGCAAGTCACAATGGTGAACACAATGAAGATTGAGAATAGGTTGGAAGGGGCAACAATTTCCGGGCTTGGAAGGCCAGGATTCTCTTTCTCTTGGAGGAGAATGACCTCAAAGAGTATGTTGAGGGTGTCATTCCAAGTCTCATTGATCCACAAGAATTGACAGCTCATAAGAAGAAGGAAGTGAAGGCCAAGCAGGTATTGTTGGACTCCGTGAAGGATCATCTAATTCCTCACATCTTCGAGAAGAAGACAGCTAAAGAGATGTATGATGCTTTGGTGGGTTTGTACCAAAGCGGGAATGCAGGACGAAAATTGATTTTGAAGCATCAACTCCAAGCTGTTGAGATGTCCAGTTCAGACACGGTTGTTAGCTACCTCATGAGGATCACCCAGATTCGTGATTAGCTTGCATCTATTGGTGAGGCAGTTGATGATGTTGAGTTGGTGAGCGTGGCATTGAGTGGTCTTCTTGGATCTTGGGAACCATTTGTGTCGGGGATCTATGCACGAGAGAAGTTGCCATATTTTGATAGACTATGGATTGATTGCATCCAGGAGGAAGCTCGATTAGAGTCCAGGAATGGCAAGAAAAAGGCAACAGTGGTGAGAACCAAGCCCTGGTTGCTCATATCAAGAAGGGCAAAAGAGGTGGTTCTCCAAAGAGAGAGGTATCTCCAGTGCCAAGGAGGAAGAAGGACCTTAGCAAGGTCAAGTGCTTCGCTTGTCAAGAGTTTGGTCATTATGCTTCACAATGTCCACATCGAAGGAGAAGGGGAAGGAAGCAGCAGGCATCAACAACAGAGGTTGATGAGGTTGCAAATAAATAGGCTTCAGAGGGAGTTCTTATTGGTCTCCTCCCTTTCTGGTAGAGTCTCTGGTGATGGGACTTGGTTGGTGGATAGTGGAGCCTCATGTCATATGACAAGAGCACGAGAGTTGTTCAAGAGTATCACAGAGACTGACTTGGATATGTGCGTGGAGCTTGGCATGGGGACCAGGCATGCAGTACTGGGAACTGGAATAGTACGATTCCAGTTGGAGCTAGGAGATGTATTGAGGGTGACGAATGTGTTATGGGTGCCAGAACTCAGGAGGAGTGTGCTCTCAATCTCCGCGATTGAGGAGAAGGGCTATGTTGTTTTGTCCCCGGGGTGCACAGGTGTTATTCATGCCCAGAGGATCTAGCCTGAAATCAACAGTGATTCTTGGAGTTAGAGAGAGCAACCTGTATAGGCTGAAGGGCCAACCTATGCAAGCTATGGCCAACAGTAACAAAGTGACGGAGGTTAGGGAGCAAGTAGCTCCAAAGGTCGTACAGACTCAGAGGGAGCCTAACTTTAGAGGGAGTCAGCAGATTCTAAGGGAGTCCGACTTCAAAGGGAGTCAGTCGAATCAAAGGGAGAGTTAGTCGTTCAGAGGGAGTCTACCTTCAGGTTCAAATGGGAGAGAAGCATCATCCAAGACTGTTAGGAAGGTGTCATGGGTTGAGGAAGCCAAGCAAGAGGCTCAGAAGCAGGAGGCTTCTAGGAGCAGTGTGTCTTCCCAAGGGGAACCATGCCACACAGCAGGACTTGCTTCAGTAACAGAGGGAGAAGCCAATCAGGAGGATTGGAGTGCAGTTGTGGTAGCAAATCCAATGTAGGAGGCTGAGTTACTTCCAGTATGGGAGACAGAGATGCTTCCAAGTGATGGAGGATGCAATACCTCCCTTGCTAAGAGGGAGTGTTGATGTTTTTGTAGCTTCGGGAGGTATTCCCACAAGTGGCCTTAGTGTCGGGCATGTGGGAATCTTTGTTGGCACCACATTGGACTTTTCGTTTGGTGAAAACCCTCTTGGATTGGAGTTTGGGGCTTCATGGGCTTGTTGATGGGTTTTGGGGGCTTGTGTTGGGGTTTCACACCCACATGTGTGAATAAAGAATTCTAATTTAATGTTGAGTTTAGTGGAGGGCTCCTTAGAGTAAGCTAAGGGCTTCTAAACTCACATTAGACTCCTATAAAAGGAGAGGAGAGATTGTGACATTATGGAGTTAGCATAAGTGAGTGAGCACCTGTGCTAGGAGGCTTGGTGATTTCAGCAAGAGTAATTCTGCACTTTGGCAAATTTGGCCTAGGGTTCTTGGACATTCTTTCTCTTCAGTTTTTCAACCTAGGACACTTGCACGTGGAAGGAGAGATTGCACATGTGAACAAGAGGAGGAGAAAGAAAGGTCGCACGTGTGAGGGAGTTGAGCAGTTCGCACATGTGGAAGAAGCAGTCCGTACATTCGCACATGTGGTACGGAACAGGTCCGTACAGTCACACGTGACCATAACAGTGCAACCACACATGTGGGAGAGTTTGGGCCGCACATGCGAATTTTCTAGGCAGTTTAGTAGGTTCGTACGGCAAACGTCAGCAGCCTTACGATTGACGTTAGCAGTCGTACGGTTGACGTTTGCAGTCGTACAGCTGACGTCAACAAGTCGTACAGCTGGTCTGCAGCAGATTTGTAAGTGGGAATTTTTCAAGGTAAATTTGTTGATATTTTGTGGTTTTGAGAGGACTGGTTTTGTCCTCAGATTTGGTGATTTTGTGGTTGCTAAAAGGGCTGATTTTTGCCCTTAGAAAATTCTGAATTTGAAGGTTTACTAAACAGAAATTGTGTCTCGTGCACGTGGATAATTTCTCTTTGATATTTATATTTCCGCTGCTGTAATTTTCTGTCATAATTTCAGTGTAAAATTATTCCGTGATAACAGCCCTAGGGTTTACTGTTTAGGTCACTCGGAAGTAATTTTCAGATCTGAAATTAGTTGCATAAAAAATTGACACCTATAGCCAAAGTCCTCAAACTCACTAGAATGCAATCACTAACAGTACATTGTTGTCCTTCAAATGAAACTCTCAACAAAAGATCTCCCATACAAGAAACTAGACGAAGATTTTTCTTTAAACCAAGAACAAACAAAACATCATTCAACTCAAGAACATCACCTAATGGCATCTATAAGGAAATGAAGCCCAATCTTTCTTGGGATAAGAGGCATCATCACCCAACTCCACTCTCATACCTCATCCTCTTGCTCTCGAAACCTGTTAAAGAGTGTCCTGTCATAACCAATGTAATCGAAACCAGCGGAATTGACTGATTCGACTGGCTTTGGCGTCGTACCGATCCGGTTAGGCATTTTAGACTAGTTAAGGTTGGTTCTGTAACAAACCGGTCAGTTCCATACCTGAATTGGCCGGTACGACGCGGCTAGGGACCACCAAAAATCACTTTTAAAAAAAACAATGAATTAAGTAAAGGGCAAGCAAAATACCTAACTCTAGGACCCTACTAAAGCTATTTAAAGAGGTCCCCCATTACATTTCACTCACACAATTCATTTGAGCTATTTGGAATTCTTGAGTTGAGTTTCTTGGGCAGTTTGGGAGAGTTGTTTGAGGGTTGTTTTGAAGAAGTTCTTGGACAGATTTGGAGAACTGGTTAAAGGGCTGAGTTGGAGAGTTTTTGGGTTGATTTTCTTGGGCAGATTTGGAGTTGTTTCAAGGGATTATTTTTAAAATTTCTTGGTCTGTTTTTGGGTTGTTTTTGGAGGTGATTCAAGGGTTTATTTCCAGAATTTCATGGGCTGTTATAGAGCTGTTTTTTCTGTTGTTAGAAGCTACTCTTCTTCTCTATATTTGGAAGGCTTGTGAAGGTATGTCAAGGCTGCTCTTCTTCTCTTCTCTTTAAAATTGTTGTTTTTTCCTAATAATTAAGAATTCCTAGGGTTTTATTTGCATATTTTTGTTTGTTGGTGAAAAAATTGCCATGGCTCCTAAAGAAACGAGGGATCCAACATGGGTTCATTGCCATTTTGACTAAGAGGGGAAAAAATATGCAACTATTGTGGAAAGAAAGTTAAAGGGGGAGGTATCCATAGGATAAAACAACACTTAGCACATGCAAGAGGATAAGTAGAACCTTGCTCAAAAGTCTTTGAAGATCTAAAAGCGAAGATGCAAGGTTATATTGAATCCTTCCAAGCAAATAAAGCCAAGAACAAAAGATTAAAAAAGACATGGGGAGAAGTCAAATTGATAATGAGTATGACGATGAACCTAAAGATCAAATGCCTAGTTTTGAAGAATCCTCCAGTCTTCATGTTGGAGATAGAGATGAACATGTTTTTGGCCCTAGTTCATACGACTT